>CM021106.1:87890068-88010240 GCA_007115665.2 Sequoiadendron giganteum | reverse complement strand
CAAGTTCAAATTTCCAGAAGCATTAAGGTGACCATTATAATCCTAAAATAAAATTCATCGCATCAATGGCATGCTGAAATAATATGCTAATCCCAGTAATTGTTCAGCTTTGCATCATATGTTATTTATTAAAAGAGAAGACTTTGAGCATGTTATTCTTCAATACAACTGCATGGAAAATTTTCATATGGTTTTCATATTTTCACCTTCAATTGCGTTAACAGTACACAATGAACATGGCTTTAAAGAGCAAGGGAAACATTGTAACCACAAAAGTAAAAACTATAGGAGACTCTCCAAACTCAGTTATTGTAATCACAGAAAACTACACTAGCCTATTTTGATAAGAACCCCAGACCCAACAGGGATTGGCAAGAAACAATAACAATATAAGTTATATCCAATTTCACATTGAACAGACAGTAAATAAATGCTATAAGTGAAACTACCTGATTCTTTGAGCACAAAATTGGGATGGAATGCCATTTATGTGAATATTTTTGAAGGTACACTGAACTAAAGATTCATAAAAAATTCACAAATTAGTTCACATTATGATGATAACAGCAAACCTTGGAAGAAATTCAGTTAAAATAGACAGATTTGGTGGCCGAGTGACAGCTCCCATAAAAAGAACAATATTTGGGTGGCGCAATCTTTGCATGATTCTCACCTAAAATCCAAAGGTAAAATCTGAGATATATCAAAATTTGCAAGATCTAAAAGATCAATACCTTCACTACTTTTTTCGCTAAATCATAAATTAAAAAACAAGAATGGCTGTATGCGGAGAATGCACAAAACTGCAAAAGCACTTAGTGGAAAACTCAAGAAAAGGAGAATTTTGAAGGATTTGTGAGTCTTACTTCACTGCGAAATTGCTCTAGTGCATCTCCTGAGAAATCCTGATCCAGAAACTTCTTAACGGCAACTTCCTGGTAAAATTTTAAAAGTATTTCAAGCCACAGGAAAAAAGACAAACTAGCATGAATGCACAATGCACAAACCACAAGAGAAACCCCAAACCAAAAACATTCAAACATGACAAGTGGAGAAATTCCTGTTAGTATCACGTGATATCAATCATTAAATGTCATATAGTTTATAAATATACAAGAATGAGAATCATGCAATATACCATATGGCATGTACTACATGTATGAAATTAAAAAATTGATACATGTGAGGATCGTGCATGCTCTACTAGAATCTGTATGTGCATGGTGTTGGAATGCTTCTAAAGTGAGTGAGTTGGAAAGATTACTACAAGATAATAATAAAGATATATGTGTGTGTCACATGAAACTCTGCACAAAGCTGATTGCAGAGTCAACTCTCAACAACTTCTTAACATAATTATGCAAGGTGGCCACATGTACACAGAGTAGAAATTAACAATATTAGTGTATCAAGCATCTACTGTGACTACCTTTGCAGAAATCAGAACACATAATTCAAATAGTTCCCCAGACAAAATCTTCTCCTTATAAATATACCCATCCACCTTATGTGTTCCTATAGAACCATACCAAGAATTGTTCACAAATTAACAATAAGAGGAGACCATCTCCCTCAACCATTTTTGGTCCCCATTCCATTGCTAAGTTTACTCTTAGGATATCTAATAAGTCTTGCTCATGATCAGCTTTTGATCACAATACTATAAACTGAAATGTTATACAATCTACAACATCCCATCCATTATTCCCAGAATGTGGAAATTGAAATACAGATGAAGTATCTCATCCTATTTAACCAACCCATCTGTGCTCATTCTCTTGATTTTTGTTATGACTAACATCTGAAATGCATTCATCAGCTCACTTGGCCATCTATCATTTGGTCTTTGTCAGTTTAATTAAGAATTTTGATCACTTCTAGGGATTAAAGTGATTTTTTTATACACTGCATGTGCTTATAACTGCATCTACTATATTCAATCATTGATAGCATTATTTAAATTCCTTCTCACTCTACCAACTAAACTCATTGCATAAATGAATTGGAAATTCTAATTGCTAAACCCCAGAGAGCTGGCACATACTACTGATACCTAATTAGCACAGATATTCCATAACTAATTTGTCAACATGAATCTTATCTCATCAATGAATGAATGAATTAAGATTTTTAATAATGTCCACAAGGCCAAACAGCCTATGGAACCCATGGATCATCAACAGCATGGATAAGCCCAAAAGAAGCAGACTCCAACACCATGCCTACTTGATCTCCCTATCCTTTTGGATCCTGGATCTCCTGCTGTGTATCTTGATCAAGTAATCTACAATTTTGTTATCCTTTCTTTTTCAAACAGGGTTACTCAAGAAGCCCACATTTAAAATCTCGGTGTAATTGGCCCAAATAAACAACTTACTTGATTTCATTTGAACTCAAAAATGAATTTACTTAAGTGTTGTGATTAACATAGGCTACTGCATGCATTAAAATGAAACAAAGCAAGTACTGAAACACAGAAAAAAACAAAGCTCGCAGAAGGGATTTTACACTGGAGAAACACAATGCAGAAAAACCCCAGAAAGTACAAGGTCTTGACTTTGTTTGCCAGTTCCCTTGCAATATTTCAAGTTAATTGTGTTATTAAAGCCTCCAAGGCTAGCAACAACATCTCATCAGTATCCTTACAACTTTCTATGCTCTATTGCTTCATTACACACTCCCCTATTGCAATTACATGAAACAACTCTTTAAAACACTAACCAAGAATCCAATGAAATAACCCCTTAAATAGAGTAAATAAGTAATCAGTTCAAAATGCCATGAAAACTAAGAGAACCCGTTTCTGCCACTAATCTATTTTTCTGTCAAATATGAGCAGAACCACCTCATACACCATGACAAAATCACCATAGCACGTTTGCAACCACCATAACAATGGTGTGATGATCATGACATGTGTGGAACTGCCATGACACAAGCGCAACCAGCCCCTTGCTACACCTCATAGTTATGTCAATGCACAGACTGCTCTATTGTTCTTCTCTGTTTCAAGAACTTTCTTCAATTGTTTACATGACACCAAGGCATTCAGGTCACCTTGGAACCTTTTGCATCCTCTGGAGACCCCTGTACCAACCTTGCATACTCTTTCCATCCTGGACTAAGAGAGGACATCCTCTTTTTTCAAGATTTGATAGTCTGCTCCATTTGGTGCATAAAAATATAACTCTTTGAGGGAAAAAATGCTGAAAGTTAAAAGGAGGAAGATTGTCCTTGCAAATCCGGCACATTATATTTAGTTTTGAAAATTTCAGCTGCTTTTAGTATGTTTAGGTTAATTTGATTGCTGTTCCTGTCCTCAAAATTTAGGAAAATATTTACAATCACTGAACTTGCAGCCTCCACCCCAGAAACTCAGATTGTTTCACCCCGATTGTATAGCTACTATTTGCATAGGGTGAATTGATTGTAATGACTGAATCCTGAAAATGAACAAAACATGTTGTTCCTTGTTATCAATATGAGTGTTCTGCCATTTAATGATTGTTTCATTTAATATTGCTTCTATTGATGTTATCCTTGATGAATGTTACATGCAAAGTTATTGAGTAATGCTTATTCTAACTTTTGAGATGTTTTGCTTATATTGTGAACAGTTGACTTCCGAAAGCATGTGTAAGTGGATGCAGGTGCATGAACCATTCCTCCAAGCGGAGGGGAAATATCACTTGGGAGAGGAGCTTGGTCGGTTAACCGGTAATGTGAACTAACTGAGCATACACACACATCACTATAGAGTGAGCAAATGGAGTCAGTTATGTTAGATAAGTCATCCATAGTCATAGATTGGCATTAGGAGTCGTGTCTTCTTTTGTACGTTTTATGAATGATGTTTATCTATTTATCTGTCTCGTTGTATTAAGATCATTACGATGGTAACGTATATGAATATAAGTGAATAGGGAGTGTACATATATACATGTATATAGTATATACATGTATCCATATGTATATGCATATCGATACAAGCGTATGATTGGCAAACGGATATGCTCATACGGTTGCATCGATATGGTATACATACATATACGTGCATATTGAGGTATATATAGACGTATATACATATATATATATGCACACAACCTATTGTATGTGGATATTAATAATATTATATTATTATTGCCTGACAAACTTACATATACATGTATATGTATATATATACATATCGGATATGCTGACTGGCTTACGATATGCTTATAGTGAAATAAATATATATATATAATTATATATACATGTAAATATATATTAATAATATATATATATATATATATTACTGTAAAATAATACACACACACACACACACACATATATATATATATATTGTTTAAAGCAATTTAAATAAATATATATATGTATATTATTATATTAATATATATATATATATAATATAATATATTTTTTTATATTAAATTCTCATAGTTGAAAATCGAATTATTTTCTTTAAGAGATTTAATATTTAATATTTAATGGAAACCAAATCTTTGATTTAATTATCATCTCACATTT
This sequence comes from Sequoiadendron giganteum, assembly GCA_007115665.2. Taxonomy (NCBI): domain Eukaryota; kingdom Viridiplantae; phylum Streptophyta; class Pinopsida; order Cupressales; family Cupressaceae; genus Sequoiadendron; species Sequoiadendron giganteum. The sequence continues at coordinate 88,005,713 of CM021106.1, read as the reverse complement.
GGAAAATCAAAAAAAAAATTCTAATGTTGATACCCGCATAAGAAATTGACTTATTTCTTATTTCACCATGAGGAATCAGGTTAATACTAAACCCAGCCAAATATTTTAAATTATTAACCATGGAAAATTGAATGCAATAAAGTAATGTATTTGGCAATAAATCATTCTTCATAAAGTTTAATCGAAATATTTGGCAAGACAAACTATTGGAACTTTGTCGTGAAATATGAAATACTCCACTGAGAAGAAATGCGTGCCTGTGGAAGCGCACGAATATGACCGAGTCTCAGAATTGGGACGCAGCTTGTATGGTGTCAATTTCAGCCTGGAAATAGGAAATGTGGTGAACAAACAGAGGACTTTTTCTCTGTAATTATCAACAATTGCCTTTACCTGTTGAATCGCGCCATTACCTGTAGGTGTCGATTCCTCCTCATTTGAACATGTGCAAGTTTGAAACTTTCTCTAATTGTTGTCAGTATGGAGGTAGATTCACCTCCAGAAATGTTGAGTATGAGGTTCAAAATCCACCGCTTATCATTTGAATTATTCAAAAGCTCAAACCTGTCATTTATCATGCCATGGAAGAAGGAATTCGATGGGGTTTTGGCTCTATAAATAGCCGCCCTGTTTACTCTTTGTCCATCATTCTATACTTGCTCATTGCTTACACATTTTTCATTGTCCATCATTCCTTGATCATTCCTTACCATTTCACTTCTGATTTACTTGCTTAATTCTGGAAAATTACCTTGAGAAGCATACTTACCTGTAGATCACCATTCTGATTTTCTGTGAAACACACAATTCTGAAAAGAGGAACTTAGTTCACCATCATTGAATCATCTGTGTTATTTATTTCTACTCAGCTGTGACCATTAACAGACTAAGTACTCTTTCTTAGAGGCATATTTCTGAGTAACAAAGATAGCTAATTGCGAGTAAATCCTGGGAGAGAAAGGCAGCAATAGTGAAGGAATTATCATTAGGTGCAGTGATAACAAGCTGAGACACCATCAATCAGGGGAAAGCTAAACATCAGGCATGAGATATTCTTCTACAATCTTATTCTTTCCAAATGACTGAACTTTGTGTTTACTGTTTGTGCATAGATAGAGAATTGTTTCTTTAACTGTATTATGTTGTGTGTGGAAAGGGATTTGTATTTGTGAAGCGCATTAGGTTATGCATCTAGTAAATAAACTGAGAAAGGGGATAAAGATGCATGGTTGTTATGTTTTGTATTAAATGTATGATCTCCATATAAGGAGAGTATGAATGTGGATACGATTACATTAGTTATTACGTAATAGGAACGAATTGAAGGCAAAATCAAGTAACTCCTATCAGCTTAAGTTATTAGGGTAACTTAGACAACTTGAGATACTCCTAGGATGAAGATGTCCAGTATAGGAGGGGAATTTATGATTACTTATTTATGTTGTTTCATTTCTAGTAGTTTAGTTTGTTGTAGGATGTCTGGGGTACGAATTACCCAGTGAAAGACAAAGACCTACGCGTAGTGTAAGATAGCCTTAAGTCAAATCGACCCTGAATAGTGTATATAATAGATGACCTTCATTTGAAGTACTGAATGAGAACACTTTGGCCAAAGTAGTGAAATGTACAAAATCCACTTAAGACTGTGTGATGCTTGAGACTACACTGTCAGTTCATCGTGATCTTTAAGCAAGCTAGTTCGGGATTGTGAAATAGTAAGTTCTAGTTTTGTGGGACACAACACTATGCTAAGTTGGTTAACAGTATCGGTTACCCTACCAATCTCTTCGTTGAAGGGAGGGCCATCTATTGAATAATAAATGTGCGAGGGACTGCATTATAAGTTCGTGGTTGGCGGAAAAGCGCCCGAGTGATGTTTCTCCTCCATATCAGGCTACTGAAGTACCAAGATTTGAAAGGACAGACTCTTGGACCTTCTTACTACTATTTGTTCCAAAGCTCTACGAGCTATGTATGTTCATGTATGTTTTTACTCTGTTATTTAAATTTGAAAAGGAAAAGATTACTTGCTGAATTATATTGTATCTTCTTTTGTAATTATCAATGAAAGAAAAGAAAAATCTATTTGCAATATCTTTATTACTCTTTTCCTTTACTTGTTAGTGTAAAATTAAGAAAATTTTATTTACCGAAGGGTCGGGTCGTTACACAGATAAACACTTGTTTCAAGTCACATAGAGAAACGTAAATAGAGAATAAGACAAGTGATTTAGCTTAGATTTACTAAATTTCATGATCCAATTTTGGATCAACTATAAAGGCCATAAAATGCATTTTATAATGTTGAATCTGAATTTTGGATAAAGAAACCAGAAGTTTCGTCAAGACTTCTCATCATTATCACAAGAAAAATAAGTTAATAGAATCATTATTCTAGGTATGCATTATTTTCCTATCATTTATTTGAACACAACTGTTCAAAACCAGACCTGAACATGGCATAAAGCTGGTACAGCTTTTATTCTTCTTTGAAGCCAATCAAAATTATGCCCATAGTTGAAAACTTGGACTCAGCAATACCTCGGCTGACCCAAAAAAAATTAAAACTGAGGACCTTGCAAAACCTCAGTAAATTTTCCAAACATTTTAAAAAACATAGACTTGTAAAAATATTCTTCAGAAACATGCATATAAGTGAATTTGTAATGTTGAGGATATTCTCATTCTATTTGAGGTGGCTTTGGATCAAGAAATCTATAACAGATACATCTTAAATAACAGGCATATTTCATGTATCTATCCTATCATCTTATGATATCAGAAACAGGGAATGAAACAGAAACGGGCTCAAACTGAGAAACAAAGCCTTATAGATTTTGGGGTCAAGAAATGTTTTAAACGTTTTTTACCATTGGAATCATTAAGATTTAACTATCATATACAAAAATTTACGAATTCTTCAATATTCTACAAGCTAAGTTGCTGGGTTCCTCCCTAACCACCCCTGTACTGGTATGGGTGCAGCCCGCGGCCAAGATGGCTTTGGGTTCACCTAGAGTCTGCCTCAAGAATCCAGAGTGAACCTGGACTGAACCCAAGCAAACCTGCAGGCCACCTGGTCAAAAGACTAAAAGAAAGCACTTCTTTAAATATTTTTTAAGAACAAAAGTATCCTAAATACCTAAATTCGCCCTAAAATGAGGGCACTTAACATCTTTTGCCTCATTTAACAAACACAAGTGAGTAGAATGTTTGATTCACTGGACCAACCTTGGGCGAACCTAGAGTCGTCCTAGGAGAACCTAGGTGGACTACCGAGCCAAAAAAAAAAACACTTCTTTTAACATTTTTAAAAATAAAAGTATCCTAAAATTAAATACCTAATTTTGCCTTAAAGTGAGGACACTTAACTTCTTTTGCCTCATTTCACAAACACAAGAGAGTAAAACAACATTTTTGCCTCCAAGCTACCATTGTTGTTTTTTTAAGGTTGTTGCATTTTCTTCAAAGGTGAAGGTTACAAGAAAAAAACCTATACCAATTGGAGAGAAAGAGTGGTGGGGAAAAACTTATCTATCAAAGCTGAGTGAATCTTCTTTTCTTTCAAAATTTGCAGATTTTTTCAAAACTTTTGCTTTTTTTTTTAAGTTTTGATTTTTGTTTTAAAACCTTTTATACATAATAATAAAGGGGTTATAATGCTGATTTTTTTCTTTTTAAGTTGTAGGTTTGTAAATTTGTAATATCTTTTTGATTTGCTATGTTCATATAGAATGGCTTGTAGTTCTAGTTCAATTGCCCCACATATAGAAAGCTCGTTTAAATTTGAGGCAACATCACATCTTTGGCAACATTCAACTATGATTGAACAACTTCCTAGTGGTGAGGGTTCTTGTTGACGTTGTAGCCAATGTGGGATTGAGTATAAGGGCTCGCATAATCAAGTGAAAGCTCACCTATGGGCTATTACCAGCTTAGGAATAAGAATTTGTCTAGGGCCAAATAAAAAGAGTTGTCACAATGTCATGCCCCCACCATGATCAATTGCAACACTAAAATATAAAAAAAAACCGAGTGTTGAAATAAATAACCATATAAATATAAATAATAACAATTTAAATATTATTATAATTATAGCCATTATAATATAAATATTAAAATATATATAAAACTAATATTAAAATAAATATATTCAGAAACAACATATATATATAATATGTATATTATTGGAAATGAAGTGCAGCGATTAAAGGAGGGCAGTGATTAATGAGCAAACAGTATTATTTATAATGAAATAACTAAAAAGGAAACGATTCAGAAAAGGAAGTAATAATGAAAGATTAGTGAATGCAAGAAGGCATCGGAGGATTAGCAAAGGGACGCCCCTCTTCATAAGTTATCTCCCTCCATATGGTCGCCCCTCTTGGGGATTTTACATGGTATAAAAGGAATAAAGAGGAGATAGAATAGAACCATCGGGAAATGAAATGAATAAGTCTAATATGGAGAGATCAGCAAATGTAATTAAAACTGCATTCAGAACAGCAGCAGTATGCAATATGCATTTTACATATAATATATATATTGTGTAAGAGAGGGGGACCAACCACATCAAGGCTCCAGGTCGCGGAGAGACAAGAGTGGAGGGCTTCCCTAACTTACCTCACTCTAAAGGGTGTTTTGGGGTGAAGGTCGAGAATGAAGAGCACTATGACATGCCTCTATCACTCTACAGACCCAAAATTCTAGTTGAAGCTAGACGAGCTGGTTTTTGGAGTCAATGCTATGCCTCAAACAGCTCTATGTCCGAGAACGGCAACGCGGTTCTAGGTAGACAGCACGACGCGCTAGTGTCTCTCTGGCGTGCTGGCGTACGTACAGCCAAAAAACGTAAAGTACAGTAAAAACTACCAAAAACCTACCGACAGCCTAGCTAGTTGATTCTGACGGAAAGAACAGAATGATGAAATACAAGAAGTGAATGCGGAGATGATAAAACAAGTAAATAAAAGCTAGGGTGATGAATATTATCTCACAAAAGCACCTGTTCACAAGCTAGCTCCACGCACACGTTCACCTACACACAAACAAGAAGGGGAAAATTGTTGGTGCTGTATAGGGGTTTGCCTCAGTCAAACCCCCATCTTGGTGTTTCCACCTCCACGGATAGCCAGAAAGCAACGAAGTAGAATATGCGATAAAGAAAGTAGAAAGAAAGATTGTTGAACACTACAAAACAATACTATGCTACTCTATCAAATCACAAAGGAGAGGAGTGAAGCGTTACCACCTCCACCCAAAGGCTCACTAGCCAATGGAGGGAGAGTGCAAGGTATGGACTTGGCAAAGTCACCACAGCTGCAAGGGTGATGAAGGGAGGTCTCGCAAGACTCCAAGCCCACAACTTCTATGGCTGCCTCACACTTGCAATGTGGAGTTGATGAAGTGTCAACGCTACTGCAATGCTCACAATGAAGTGCTAGAATGTTGCTTGAGAATGTGAAGAGGTTGAATGAATTGCTAAGAGGATGTGAAAAGAGATTGAATGTGTAGAGAATGAAATGAATGAATGAAGAATGCTTTTGAAGGTGGGATGAGAAGGAATAAGCCATTTTCGGGTTGGTTGGTCAAAGAGGAACGTTACAATTCGACCCCAATCAGGTGTGTAACGCCTCTACCAACTTCAAACGTGGGAATCCGTCAAGGACAGCAATGAGCCGCGCAGACGTCCCCAACAAATATTCTCTCACTGACACATAGGACAAACACCAAGTGGATCGAAGACAGGTGGGTGACATGGAATTTCACCTTCAGATTTGATTTTCTAAGGTGAGGGAGTGTGAAAGGGGAATTTGCTTAAGGGGTGCAAATTCGCTCCTATACATACATACATACATACATATATATATATATACATGGATAAGTAAACATATATATAGATAATATGTATATGCAAGGGTGATTATTGTAAGTTTAGAAACTAATTAGTAATAATTATAGATATGTATATTTATATGAGTATATGTATTATATTCAATTATGCAATAATGATGCTTGCAACAATTATTGAGTCTTATAAGTAATTATGATTCATTACTATAAATGTGGATAATAGATTCTGATTTGTTTGATTTACACTAAGCAATCATATGAAGGAGAAGAGGAAATGCAGGGAAGGGGAGCAGATATGAGATCACCATCTGAGTAGACCATCACATGCTTGATGTCCAATGTGCCTGCCACTTGTGGCCAAGAGGATGAGTGTTCGGGCACCCTATTGCGATTTCCCTTCCAACCTCTACGATGGTTGATTGTGGAGAAATCACAAGTCATAAGAGGATTGAAGACATATCTACAGCAGAACACCTAGAATAATTATTTGAAATAACAGTTATCTACACACTATGATTATAACAGTAACATAGTTCATAGACATTGGTATGCTATTTAATGTATATGTTTGAATATATTGACCCCATGTATTGCATATAATAGGAGTTGTAATCCATATTGCATTAACAATCTAAATTATGAATGCCTCAATAATTCGTTCATGGGAACAAGAGTTGGAAGTACATGAAGGGGGTGGGAGATTCCTTTCTACGTAAACAAAGGGGGTTAACTATCCACCCTTGGGCTTATAAGTAGGGAAGACTCCTAGCACCCAATCGAGGTTCCTTCTCTAATCTACCTCAATGATTGATTATTGAGGGGATAATAATTTAGGATCAGCATTGAGAGTTACTCATCTAGATCAGTATATATATATATATATGTCAAATAATGTAGTAGATGTAACAATACAAATGATCAGTTAATTATATTATATTATGAATCATTGGCTAAAATTATTGCAGGGTTAAACTAGAAGTTGTAATTTAATAAAATATATCTCTTACGTGGAAATTGTGATTTTAGGGCAAAATTCTAAGTATACCAAAAAGGGGACATTACACACAACAACAAATAATGGGCAAAAGGATGCCAACATGGTAAGAAATAGATCAAAAGAACGAGCACATCCTCTTTCCGAAAAGGATTACAGAAACCTCCTAGTGGCTAATTACAATCGGCTAGCCCGCATCCTTTTATGCTACCATCTTCCCAAGGAGAGAATACCCCTTTCCTTCATGTAAACGAGGCCCATCGGAAAAGGCCTTCAAAAATGACATGAGGGAAGTTGCAAATGAGAGCATTGCCTATTGCAATTATAGTGATGGGCTTACCTTCAACCTTATTAGATCACCATGTTGACAGGATATGGTGATAGCAACTACTAATGCACTTGTCGTAACACTAGTCTTGGCTATGAAAAGGTGTGCACCACCTTAGAGGCCAAGGAGAAAACTTTCATAGCGGCATCATTGAGAGCAATCTAGAATACATGGCCAAAAGCAAGTGCATTCATCATTGATGGATGGAAATATTGCAAAAATAGACCACTAATTAATGTCATTCTAGTGTCCCCTAAAGGGACGATGTTTTTGAAGGCAATAAATTGTGAGAGACAAGTGAAGGATGCAACTTTCATTGCCAATATCCTCATACAATCCATTGAAAGGATGGGCCCCGAAAACATTTTCCAAGTCATAACTAACAACACTAAAAACCCTAGGTCAATTGTTGCAATAGTGGAGAGTACATATGGGTACATTTTTTGGACACCATGTGTTGTACACTCACTTGATATAGCAAAAGGTTTTTACAAAAATTGAGTGGATCAAAGAAATCTACACGAAGGCTGAGGAGATCCAAATGTTTGTAACAAATCATCATGTCACAAGCCATCTTCATGACCTTCTCCAACATGGAGTTGTTGAAGGTAATTCAAATTTTATTTTTTAATATATTTCTTAATTTTTTAATTGTTGATATGTGACATGTCATCTACTTATAATATTTTAATATGATTTATTTTTTACACCATGTTAGGTTATTGAAACCCGATTTGCATCACACATAATCGTCTTAAGAGGACTTGTGAAGATGTGAGATGCATTGTGCATTATGGTCATCAACTCTCTTTAGAGCATATGGAGACAATCAAATACAAAGAGAGCGCAAAAAATCAAAGCATTGATCCTAGATGATGAGTGGTGGGCTCGTGTGGAATATGTTTTGAGTTTCACTAAGCCCATCATTAGTATGATCAGGTATACTGATATATATCACCCATATTCGGGTGAAATTTCTTATGGCATGGACTACATGGTTGAAAAAATAAGGACCATGATAGAAGCCAAGGAGTATGACCACACATAAACACTTTTCAAAAGGGCGCCAAAGATCATTGTTGATTGTTGGAACATGATGACCATGCCCTTACATCTCCTAGCATTGCTTTGTCTCTGAAATATTATAGCCTTTTGCTAAGGAGAGTGGCAACATATAAGGATTAAAAAGTGGTTATTGGCCACAAGACCACATTCAAAAGAATATTCCTAGATTTAGATATACAGAGTGTTGTCTTCAGTGAGTTTGGCCTCGTGTCTTCAAAAAATCATGAGGTTTGCACTCTTTGAGACAAGTATAGAAAAGATGTTCATGAATGCTAGTACATACATGGCTAATGCTCTATTTACTTGCAACCTCTTGTCACAAAAATTCTCTATCAAGCATGCATCTTTTTTATTTTTTAACTTTCTCATTTTTCATTCAATGATATATATCATAATTTATGACTTTTGTTTTGTAATTGTAAATGTTGTATGCAAATTCTTTAACTAAATGGAATTGGAATAAATTCTGCTTTATCCACTCAGTTAAGTGCAACCAATTTTGGGTGCCAAAAAAGATGGGTATTTGGTCTTTTTGCACTTCAAATTACATCTCTTGTCACATAAAAGACCTGATTAGAATGAGAGGGTGATGGGGAATTAAGATCTAACTTCTGAGTGTGCCAACTTAGACACGACAATCGCACAACTCGCCAAAGTCTCTATAGATGAGGCAGCTTCTATATATGACATGGCAAGTTGGATTGGTACAAAAACTAATTGCTGTTCAAATGTAATTAAACTAAACGTTGACTTTGATACTCTCCATGAATAGCAATATGAAAATTATTAAATATCGATTGTAATTTTCATTTTGTATTGACATTTGACAAAGTAACTTCCGTTAGGCAAATTATGAGGCATTTAAATATTTTGTTTATTGGCAATTATAAGTATTATTGTTTTTATAATTTTTAAATTGTTAATATATACATATGTTCATACACGTACCCAAGGGGGGAAAATGCCATACAAGAATACCCAAAACCCAAACCTGTACCAAGACCGGCAACTTAGTTACAACAATAAATAATACTCAGACTTAGTTGTAAAGATTTTGTCTTGTTTGAGGATATATTCATTTCCTGCATACAACTGAGTGTTGCTAAAACCTAAAATAGAATCAAAATATGGTGCTGTGCATATTTGAGATCATAGTTGAAAAAATGGGCAAGGGCAAAGTAAAATCACAGGCCTCCGAAAGAGTCACAAAGGCACGCAGATTTTTTTTAAAGTTGTGTTTAGGACATTATGGCAGATGCAGCAACGAATGTTCGCAGCCTACATTCTATTTTCTATCTGAAAGGGCTTCAATTTACATTTTCCACCTTCATTTCCAATTGTGGGTGACATGCAAAAGGAAGGGTAATGTCTGACAGGCACATTTTTACTTTAAACAATCACGATAAAGCATTCAGACCAATCGCATTAAATTTTTGTCACGAAAATAGACTTTTTTTAAACTTCCGACAAGTCACACTAGTTTCACCAAGTTTACCTACGACTCTAGCATTTTTACATGAATAACTCTCCATGAGTTTTCTACATTACTCAGCCCCAAGTAATACTGCAAATTACTCGGCTGCTTGATATGCTTGCCAGTACTCACGATTATGGCAAGTACTTGCCATTTTTTTCAACTACAGTCCTGCCTGTGCAAGATCTAAGTCAATCAAGATTCTACTTGTAAATCTGATGCCTCTTCCACTCAAGGCACTACCTCACTAGATTTACGATTAAGTGGTCAAATTCTAACCTGTCTAGTTGAGGTATAACCCAAATCTTAGATCTTGATCGTTACTAAACTGATGTTAAAAAAACTAGGATGTTAGTCTTCATGTGCTTTACGAAGCTGGACAGGAAAGTGGAAAATTTTGAGATAAAATGGATAGGACCCCACAACATCGGCAAAAGAATATATAAAAGAGTAATTAAGTTTGTAAAATGTGATTGGACAGGATACAATGACTTCATTAATTCATCTAAGATGAAAGTTTACCATTCCACTAATGAAACCCACGTGATCTCAGCGGATTGAGATTTTGACTTGCGAGAAACTTCAACCAGCTGACAGAAGAAAATATAGATTGATTGCAGGTGAATATATAGAGAAATCAACAAAGAATAGCACTATCTGATTGGTGGTCAGAAAGTACAACCAATCATTGATCATTATTGTACACAAAATAGCAACGAGTTAGTTAGCCGGCCAGCCAGCAACAAATCTGTAAATTTTGAATGACATTCCATGAAACCAAATAATGGACACAATTTGATACTTAACAGTGATCTCTTAGGAAATTTGCAACTACATTTTATCAGGTCTGATTGTTATAGGATGTCGGAGTTAGGGGTGGTGCCAACCTGAACATATCACTAAAGAAAGGTTTTAAAAAGACTGATTAGAGCACAAAATCTTCATGCATTCCTTCCATGATAATAAGCAAATGCTCATGGAAACTTTAAAATCTACTATATTCAAAAACAAAGGTTTTGAATTATGATGAATCATGATTAAGTGGTGATTACCAATGAACCTAACAATTTTTGTGAATCTCAATTTACTGAATGAAGGAGAGTTAGTAGAGAAAGTTTGTATTACACCCAAGTTCAAACGAAAAGTTATTGAACAATTTTCCAATGACATAATCATCAGAAGTTGAAGGCTGCAACAACTTGAACATTCGTAGATAATTTTGCCAAGATGATGGTTGGATTTATCCTGGCTCACCTGTTTTATAGCTCAACAGCTTCAGAATTTTCCGTTTGGTACATTGAGAATTTGTGGAGGACTAAGAAATGGGTGGTGAACAATTTGCATTTATATAGGCATTTTGAAGTTGAGCAAAACATTCCCCTACAATATGATTCTCTGGTTAACCATGATAAACTTGGAGTTTCCATTATGATTAGTAAAATGAAGCTTGCTGTTTCCAATATGCATACTAAAACTCCTGCCAAAACTGTTTCACAGAGTGTCCATACAGTCAATGTGTGTTCAATCTGCACCTAAACTTAGAAGTTTTCTCAAAGGCGGTGTGTGTTTGCTAGTCTTAAACTTGCAAATTCTATTATACAAGGTAGAGGAAGTTCATTGATAAGAGTGTTTGCAGAGACACCAGTAATAGTGATTTTAGTAGATCCCTCAATTACTATCAATATATATCTTATAAATGCAAGGATTTTTTTGAAGACTTGAAGACAGCTGGGGAATGCTCAAAATTCAGATATTGGAATGAATGAATGAAGACTTTTAATAACATCTACGAGGCCAAACAGCCTATGGGACCCACGGATCACCAGCAGAACAGAACACCACAACAGCCCGGGACAGAACTAACCACCAGCCAGCAATTACTTGAGCTCCCTTTCCTTTTGGATCTTAGATCTCCTGCTATGTATTTTAATCAAGTAATCAGCACTTTTCACTATTTTCTCTACCTCAAACAAGCTGCATAAGGTGTCCACATTTAGAATCTCGATATAATTGATCCGAATATCCATATAAGCTGGACATCTGACAACATGTTTGGGCAGATGAAGCAAGCCATTCATAGCAAGGCCCTTAATTTGAAATTTATGAGGAGTGTATTAGGTCCATAGTGATGTGTTGGTGGATCACTATGAGCACCCTACTTCATATGGCAGCCTACACTTGAAATCCCAAACAGAATGCAGCAAGCCTGGGAGAGTGCCTCCATCTAATGATGAAGTGGTGAAAGAAGGGCTCAAGAAGGCCCTTCAAAAGGTGTATACTGATGAGGAGTCTACTTTACTTGGAACACAATAAACCAAGCTTTCTATTCCCATTTTCGGGCCAAAATCCATTCATCAGTTCCAGGTTATGAAGCAGCCACACCATGATCGGTGAAATCATAGTTCTCTGCTACTAGTAGAGCGAATAATCTTAACTTGAAGGGGATGGGTGGGAGGCCCTTACCCCCCCACTCATCCCCACACACGATGTGTCAATCGGTTTGATCAAAACTTCACAATTCATTGGTCATATTTTCTATCCATGCCTAACATAACAGTCCGGACTATTCTAGTCATTAGAGGTGGACCTATAGAGGAGGCAATGAAAGTGCCAGCCAATTCTCGAAGTCGATTTGCTACCAAAAATCTACAAATGATGGGCCCCGTATCCCTGGGCACCCCCCACTATATATATAGGGCCCTCTCCTTAAAGGCTTGCTCATCTCTGCTGGTGCATTGTGTCGGGAGGGCATCATATCCAAATCGATCGGCTTAGGTGTTGGCCCTACTATCTATAGGGGCCCGCTCTTTACCTACTAGCCTAGGGGCTTGAACAGAACAGCATAGCCCTCCACTACTCATTTTAGGTAATGGTTCGTAGGGGGAGTCGACAACAAACCAAAATTTGAATATTTGTTTGGAGTTGAACGTTCTCAACTATCTCCACTATAATCTCCCTCCCACCTAGGTGGGTGGGAACTATAGAGCTTTATCTTCCGGGGATTTTCCTAGAACCCCTAGGCAACGGCCCCTTAGAATAGTAGGGGCCCCTCAACTATCTCTTAGGCCCCTACCATACCCTATATCCTCCCATCGGGTGGGAAGGGGAATTAGTCGTTGCCCGAAACTATACTATTCCCTCCCACACAATTCTAGTTAGGCTATTCTCCCACCCACCCTATCGAAGTAGTGGAGGTATATGTCGAAGGTGCAATGGCGAATCTTGACCCTATAGTTCCCCTCGAGGGGGGAGGGAATAGTTTTTGGGTAGGAGGACCCCTAAAATTCCCAACCCCCCTCCCCCCCAAGGCAAATAGGGTGGGGGGGCATTAGGTGAGGTAGATTATTTGTGTAGGGTGGGAGGAGATAGTGGCATAACATGCCCTCCACTCCTTTGTCAATCTCTACGGTTCAATCTCCATGGTCCAAAACTCAACAGACCAAAGGCAAGGATGGGTAAAGCTACATTAGCCCAAAGCAACCCTAATGTTGAGAATACATGTCACTTGTCTCCTTTCACATGTTGCCAATTCCTTTGTTGCAAAGAGAAATTGGTCTACATATTGCTTCATCCAATCAATCAAGAGAAATATGCTTACCTCTCGACGGTTGGAGAAGCTCGTGGTTGTGCATAGCATCTTGCAACTTCAAGATTGACAAACTCCTGAGTATCCTCAAACTCTAGCCAAACATTGGGATGTTGATCCCAAAGATGCCAAGTTGATGAGGAGGCAGCACAAGAAGGATTGGTTGGGGCTTATTGGATGGAGCAACACCGCATAGTGCTAGTGACACAAACTCAAACTCCAATTTTGATGTAGTATTACCAGATGCCAATTAAGAACAGCTAAATATTTTCTATGTTTTTGTTATTTTGTAGTTGAAACTTCCAGCCTTTAGGCATTTTGTTGTAATTTTTATATAATATATATGCACATTGACAATGAAAGAAATTAAATATTGTTAATTTTCTTGTGAGCTCTTATGTGAAATCTTAATTAAACTCTAATATTATGTGTTAAGGTTCTAGGATGTATTTGATGAATGTCTTATCAATGTTATCATATAAATATTTGAAATTTTCTATATTTTTTTAAATTCTCCCTATTCTTGTCATCCCCTAGAAAATGGCCTCCTAAAAAATCTGTCCCGGAAATGCATCCTCCCCCTCACTGGCCATCCCCGTGTCAGAAACTTGGTGGAACATAGCTAATGGTATGTTATTTTATATTTATTTTATTCATGTAACAATGATATTATGGTTAATTTTATTTCTTTTGTTTATATTTTTATATCTTAATATTATTTGTCAGGCATACTCAAGATGCATGAAATTCAAGATCCCAATAAATTTGGCAAAACCCTGTACCCATACCAGTAACCTGGTAAATTATAATATTGGAATAGAAGAAGGAACAGATTATGGAAACAGAGGAAGGGAGGTGTCCCAATCAAAGGAAAAAACAAAAGCAGAGCTGGGAGGTCAAATATAGCAGCCACAAGAAACATGAAAACAGACAAGTTTGAACCATGTTGCAAGTTATTTCTGGATTTTGATTGTGTAAGTTTATTTGCATCAACATTTCAGATCACACTCAGTGATCCATCATCAGGATGAAGAGTTGAAAAAAGATGATGGATCACTGAGTGTGATCCGAAACATTGATGCAAATAAACTTACACAATCAAAATCCAGAAATAATTTGCAACATTCTCTATGGATTGTGGAAATCTACTATCACTAAGTTTGAACCAGATTCAAATTCCTTTAGGGTCCTATTCCCCACAGGTGATTAGTCTTACTGAATGTGTTCTTATTCGCAAGTTTATTGGAATGCAGCCGACTGTAGAGACTTTTTAAAAGTGGACTGGAAAAAAGTTGAATTTCTGTAGAAGACCAGAAATTCAAAATATATCAAAAGTTTTCCTGTTGCATTCTAGAAAGCAGAAGATAGAGTTATGTTTTCAGTGGAGAACCTTAATTTCAACAAAATACTGGATATACAGGATATACTAGTCCCCATTCTTATTCTCTAGAAACTAACTTATCACAGAAACCCCAATATGGATTAGACTATGGTTTAATGGGAATTTTTCGCAAGTGAGTGCTGTGAGAATTATTGGGAATGCACTAGGAAAGAACTCAGTTACTACTACAAGGAGAAGATTTTCACTTGACTACTTTTACTTGGATTTGTGTAAAATGAATCAAATGAAACCAATTCCTGAGTCAGTAAAATTTGTAATCCCAGTAGGGATGTGGAGATTGGAGATAAATCTTGAAAGCCTCACCTTTCATTGCTTTTATTTCAGGAAAACAACCAAAATGAATGCCTATCAGACTTATAAGAATATCACTCCCAAGAGAGCCCCCTCCCTTAAAGTCTGGAGCCCTAAAACTGTGACATGGGAAATTTTTGAGAAACTCTAAGAGGTCCAGAAACAAGCAGTCTGGAGTATGGATAAGGAAAAGAAAGCTATAGAAAACCATCTATCCTCTAATTAGCAGAGGCAGATATTTGGAAACCCAATCAGTTAACAGATCAAAGAGTTGACATGGCAGATAATTTAGAAGGGATTGAGCTGGGTCAAGATATGAGAAAGATCCACCAGGTAAAGGAGGGGAGGAAGGAAGGGAAACTTATCAAATAAACTCCTTCCTTACTGAAGGATTACCACCAATTTGCAAAACCACCACTTATAAGTACAAGAATCACTTGGAAAATTGTCCAAACACTAGCAAACAAGATACTCCTCGATAAGGATAACAAGATGGAAGGGAAAGAGGAAGAAAACTAATGCATGAAAACATTTACGATATCTACTCAAAATAACATTATAACAGGTGGAAGGGATTGGCCTTCCACCCAGGGCCCATGGAGGTATTAAGTTGGAATATCAAAGGCGTGAATGCCTCGGACAAGAGTTGCCTACTAAAGTGACTCGTGGAAAAGGAAAAGTCCAATGTACTCCCAACATCAGCAGAAACCGTTTATCAAATAAGAAATCAGATTTAACATATTGCTTTTTGTGCAATTTGTATCGACGGAGCAGCAGGAGATATAGGTACCTTCTGTAACTCAAAGACTTATTTGGCAAAATATAGTGATCTCTAATGTCTACAGACCATTGCCCCAGAAGGAAAAAGTGTGTGTGTGATCAGTATGCCCTAGCAGGTTTTTCCCGCATGCATGTCTTCTTGATTCAAGATCATCTCACAGGTGTTGGCAAGCATATCTAAGATTCAGAGATCTTTCCTTTGGAACAGGGATAAGAAAAGGTTTAGTCTGGTAGCATGCAATAAGGTATCCAGACCAAAAGAATAGTGACTTGGGTCCCAAAGACTGCAGTCTAATGAATAAGGGATTAGGAGAATATCTATCTTGGAGGATCTTTCATGACCATGGTCACCTCTGGAATAGGGTAATTCAAGCACTATACTTAGATAATAACTATAGAAAAAGAATATTCACTTGGCAAATCTTTCCACCACAATCAGCAGTTTGGCACTCGAGAAATTGCAGAGAAATTTTTAGAGGGAGTATTGGTAAAAAAATCCCACTTGCTTCAAGATGATCAAATACCTGATCTGCAGAATTATGCTAAAGCGCTTGAGATAAAAACATGAAGGACTGTCTCAGCTCAGGAGGTGAGTTTAGAACTTGTAAGGATCTTTACTCGCCAGAAATTTCAAGGCTCTAATTCAAGTTATTCTTTACTAGTCAATTCCAGCACAGATGAATTTTGTTGGGAGGGGGATAAAAGCATACCAAGAGGCAATTCCTTTGAACGCTGTGCAGCCAAGAAAAGTATACTAACATAAAATCAGCTAGCGATGGGGGGCTTAGCAGGATGTCCATACTGTTTTGTATGTATAAGTGAGGAAGAAAAGAGCAGTCATCTACTAATTCTAATTGCCAAAATGGAACCTGGCATTGACCCAACCAGAATAATAGACATATTCTTATCTAACTATCTCATTAGTTAAATTTTCTATGGATAGAGAAAGGTTACATCAAACCCGATAATAGCCAATCTTGGGAAACTTCATCATAATGGTTAATAGTTGGCTATCGCTTAATAGTTCTCCATTAATCTGGTAAGGGTCATTGGAAGGAGAATTTTTTTGAAATCAAGCAATTACCTGGGTAAAGAAAGTCTTTTAGGTCATTCCCAAACAAGACACCAACTTGGTGTATAAGATCTGCAATGTGCAAACATTTCACAAGCCAAATGACTTTTCCATTTCCTTAAGGCTTATTTATTGATCAAGGAGATGTATGACCCTACCCTCCTTCTGATTCGAAATTATGACCTCCACTATAGAGTACATGTCTTAACCATTAGGCCAAATCAGGCTGAGCCTATAAATATAATCACTACTAGCCTTGGTGGGGTTCAATCATTACCTTCTTTATAACATCATTTTGTTTTGGCAAAAGTAAAAATAATATGATGCATTGTGTTGGGTTGCATGATTATCTATCTCAATAACTTCTATTTTTCAACCATGAACCTCATTCCCTTATAAAGAGAAGTCCATGAGCCTTAGGTGAGAATAATAACAAGAAAGCAGTAAAATAGTAAAACATGCTTCAAAAACTTCAAATTTGAAATTAAGCTTTCACATCCAGCGTTTCTCCAAGTTAATCCTTGTATGAGTTTTCACCCTTTAAAGGATTTCTCTAAGTTAAACCTTGGGTGGCAGTTTTATTGTGTGTGAATTTTTACATGCCTTACAACAGTTATGAGTTTTTTAATGCTTAACAAACTGTATGAAAATTTTTAGCTGTAATAGATATCCATTAGAAGTAATTCACAATATATTTGAAAGAGTGTTGGAGAGTTGATACAAAAATCCACAAGTTGACAACTACGCAAGTGAACTATGCACCCTAGTTTATGGATTAAGTAGTATCAGAGTGATTATTTCCTTTGGGAAAGTGGCTTTGCAAGTGTTGACAAATTATGCCCTCCACAAGATCAAGTGGAAGTGACAATCTATTTCCCTACAAGCCCAATATTGGAACAAGGTAGTGAGCAAAGGCAGTGAGAATGGCAAGGGAAGATGATGGAGAAGTACGGTTCAGGAAGTTGGAAGAAGATGTTGCGAAGGTTTCCAGCATAGAAGAGAAGGTGGATAGACTTGAAAGCATGATACTTGTCTTGATAGCCAAGTTGTGAGCTACAAAAGAATACAAGGAAGAATAAGAACCAAAGAAATTGGAAAAAGAGCAAGGAGAGACCTCATATAGAAGATTCTTCAACCCTATGATAGTGAGGTCAACATTGAGAAGCTTGATCAGTGGATATCTAAAATGGAGGTATACTTCAGTTTGCATAATCTATCTCTATCAACAAATTTCTTTGGTAGGCTGAAGCTTTATGGGCATGCTCTTGCATGGTATATGAGCTATGCACACTCTTTGGAGATTCAAAAAGTGTCACCCATTCTAAGTGGGATGATTACAAAATGCTGTTACATAAGCAATTCCACCATATAAGCCATAAAGAATAAGGGTTATGCAATGGCATCTCTTGAGGCAAGAACAAGGGCAGAGTGTGCAAGCTTATACAAGCAAATTTAGGAATAGAGTGGTGCAACTTAGTAAAGATATCATAGACTGTGAACTGCTCATAAAATATTTTGTTAGGATGTTTGATCATTTAAAATGAACAGTTGTAACAGCCAAACCCCAAGATATAGACGAGGCATCTGCCCAAAAACACTACTTGAACTAGACAAGAAAGGAAACTCTTCCCACAAGCACAAATAACAGGGTGAAGAGAAGAAATGTGGTGGCAAGAAGAATGAAGATGATAATGGGGGGAAAGGCAGGAAGAACGCTACCCCCACAATCAATTCAAAGAAAAGAATCATTGTCATCATTGTGGTAGAGATGAGCATACTGAAGAGGGATGTTGGATACTACATCCAGAGTTGGAACCTTCTTGAGCAAAGAAGGGCGAAAATACCAATCATGCACAAAAAAATTGAGTGCAGCTCAAAGATTGACAAAAGATTGTTTTGTGCCATAGTTGCTAAGGGCGTATAAATAGTGGATGATGCTCTCATGGTGGAGAGGAGCTCACTCAACTCTTCCACATCAAGATACAAGCAGGAGGTTAGAAAGTGGATGCTATGTTTGATATGTGTTGACAAGCAAACTTCATTTCTTTCAAATTGGGTGGTGAACTCAGTTTGGATCTCTTATTTCATCCTCCGCCATGTGTATTAGGATGGCTCCACCAAGGAATGGAGATGACCATGACCACGCAATGAAAGTTGCACTTTGGACTAACTCCAAAGTTTAGGGATGATGTAATAGTAAATGTTATCTCATTAGAGATTTGTGATGTCATTTTTGGAAGCCCGTATCTTGATGAGAGGAATGTTGATTACTCTAGAAGAAAGAGTCAATAAAACCTTTGGTTGAATAGGAAGTTTTTCAATTTACTTTCTTATGTTAGAATCTCCAAGGTTTCTATGGCAAGTACCTCAAGATGTAGGAGGTTGCTCGGTGCCAACAGAAGAGGAAAAGAGAGCTGAGATGAGGAAAAAGCAGGGATTTCAGTCTCAGAAGGAGTGGCAAAAAAGACAGCAGATGAATCCAAGTCGCAAGTTGGATTTTGAGCCCAAAAGGTTGCACTCATGTAGAGGTAATGACTATGAGATTAAGTTTATGCCTTTTAAGACATGTGCAAGAAGTTTCGTTTTCAGTCTCAGTGATGTTGTGATTGGATCAGTCGAGAGACCGGTGAGCTATGGTACATATCAGCTTGATGGGCTTATTACCAAGCATGGTTGAGTTCCAACAACAACATGGGGAAAAGAGTTCCTCACATTTTGGTCCAGTAGCTTTTGGGAACCAAAGGCCCTCCTCATGGGGGAGGCATGATCCGTAAATAAAGTCGTAAAAGTTGCACCAACATCATCAAAAGAGGTTTCACACAGTCAACGAGAAACCTAAATTGCCTTAAAAATGTGGTTGAATTGTCAGGTATTGTAGAGCATGTGGGGCTATGATGAAGTCAGAGGAATATCTAGGGTGGTCCAAGACATCTCAAGAAGTCTTCAAAACAAGTTGCAGACCTTGGAATGACCAGAAAACCTGATTTTGTGAATTTGCTGGTTGCAGCAAGCGGCAAATGTGTAGCCTACCACAGGAAAAACAAATTTACTCTCTGACAAAAGCACAATTTTGTCACTGCTCAAACTAAATGTGGAATGTGAAGGCTTTTTGTCATTAGATCTTGCATTTTGGACATCTAAATTTTCGAGGTTGGGGAGTTTATCAGAAGGCATGTTAAGAATGTAAGGGGGATTAGACATGTTAACTCTTGAGGGATCCTTCATTCTATGTTCACCTTGCTGAAAGAAAGTGACAAAGCCAGGTTTTTGGAGGGGCAGATAGTTGCAACTTGCATGTATTAGGAGCCGGTGATTACCACTGTAGAGTTCTGTAAAAGCTCTAGAGGCATTGTAACACATATATAATGGCTGTGGTAGTGAAATGAGGAGGAATGCTCACTCTTGCTGGAGTTTTTACCTATTGAACGGTTTCTCCAAGGTAATCCTTGGGCTGCAGTCTTGCTGTGTGCGACTTTTTGCATGCTTTACCACTGTTATTTGTTTCTTTTGTTCTTACAGTATGAAAAAATTTAGATGTGATAGACATCCATTAGAGATAATTACAGTATATTTTAAGGAGTGTTGGAGAGTTGACAAAGAAATCTGTAAGTTGATTACATGAGTGGACTATCCATCGCAATTTACAGATCATTTATAGATTTTCAATTTGCAATTACACTCTTAAAACATTTTTAAGAGTTGAAATTCAAATAACAATAACATCTATGATCTGTGACAGTCAACATTGACCATCAAAAACTGAAATCAAAATTTAACTGGAATGCTGAAACACAAATGTGAAATTTTAATTATGAGTGTTTGATTGTTATAAATATAGTATCAACAAACACAAAAATAACTTATTGAAAATGCCCAACCCACTTTATATTAATTTTACATATATTTTTGTAGTTTTCTTAAACAACCATTGAAGATTTCATCATGTACCCCTTAAACAGGAAATGTCCCCCAGAGATGCCAAAAAAAAAAGTTTGAAAGTCTTGGGGACATGAGAAAAAAAGCACAAAATCAAGGGGCATGGTGGAGAAAGCACCTCCACATCCCATCACCCTGAGAAATCTGCGACAGCCCAGATGAAACACTGTTCTTCAGTCACTAAGTTGGAATTTTATCTCTTCTTTTATGATACGTTCTATGACATATTAAGACCTGTAACTGATTGCTGATTTATATCTCTGAGTCATCATTGTTAAAATACAAGATATTTAGGCCTAAATTTTAATAAGCTATTATGAATTTATTGTTCCATATCATTAAGGGATTTTTTGTATTGTATCATCTGGTGCAGAATTGTTTTGAATAGGATACAATCAAAATCATTACATATCTTAACCCATTTCTAAATATAACATAATAATAATAAATTATTATCATAGATAAATGCCTATGCATACACTTGCTTTAACCCTTTATCATTATTGAACAACTGGCAATGAAGAATCATTTGATCTATATAAGAAATAAATTAGGTGGATATTATAGGAAATAAATTAAGTGGATACTAGACAGTGGATGGACTTTCCTAGGTAAATTCATATATTACCTATTTCCAATCAATTGTGTTTTTGTTTTGTTATCTGTCTGATGCACACCTCAGGCCTTGGTAGTATTTGACTTGAACAGATAAGGCTACACAAGGTGCAATACCAGGAGCAAGGAATCTTGATCACGAGCATTAGTGAGGCAATCCTTGGAATTCAGTAAATTCTACTCCCTATTTGACCAATAAAGAATTGATTCTGGAGGGTTATCCCAATTGTTACTTGTTAGCACATTTCTCTCCAATGCTCTGAGTTTTACAGATCTTCAATGAACTCAAAAAAACCTAAAAATGTGAATTCAGAAAATGACCACTTCAAATCTTATCCATTGGGAACAAACTACAAAGTCATTTGGCATGACAAAGTTACCAAAGTGGGATAAGTAATAAGAAAGAGAGAATAAGGAATGCATTGCAAAGAGACTGTCACACATTCCTTAACTATTCAAACAACAATCAACAGAAAGAAAATAATTTAAGGACTTGTTACCAAAAAATTCAAATTTAGTTGACACAAGTAATCAAATCATTGACAAACATTCTGCTTTAGCCTAGATGAAATGGCATTAACAAATAAAAGAATTTAGCAAACCATAACAAAGAAAGTGATAATAAAATTGCTTTTCAAAGGGAGGCCAATGCATGACATTGAAACTGGGGATGAATAGCAACTCGGGATCTTAAATCATCTGCTACTTGCTGATTAGATGGATTCTATAATATTTTTAAATTTTTTTCACTGCTGGATAAAGCATGCCCAGCATGCTCCCGTAGAATGCTAGGTCAACTGTAGTGTACATTATATGCAATAATAAAATAAATGTATGAAAAGAAAAACGCACAATCAATTCCATGAAATGCTTCTAATGAAGCAATCAAAATCTTTACCAAGCACTAGCATGCACAATCCACTCTAGTTTGACTTTTTTCTTATTACTGCTTTTAAATTGTGTATTGTGCTGCTGCTTTTTTATTCCTGGCCATGCCATGTCTGTTGGTGGAAAATGGCACTTTAGAGTATCTTTGTGAAACAACACCTCTTTTGAAATCCCATGAAGATTCCAATCTTTTTTCTCTTACAAGGTTGAAATAAATTAAAAAGTTAAATTAAATTATTTTTGTAATATTGCACTTGAAATATATTTTTAAAATTTGCTTATTCCTTTGCCACTTGATTTTACAAAGATTTCACGTATTAAAGAGTCATTCAGCAAACCAAATGAGTTATGCCTCAGACAAAAAATGAGCTTAAGAAACCCCAACCACGTTGACCACTGCAGATGTAGAGCTTTGCGACAGTGTGTATTAATTATCAAAATCCAAGTATGTGACTTTAGTCATTAGCAAAACCCAATGGGGGATATGGTGGCATACCCCCAAGCAGTCTCCTTCGACAGGGACAAACAGGGATGTCCCCAAACCGCTCCTCCAACCCCATCTCCTAGGAGAAACATTTCCTAGAAAAATAACCCTTGGGGGCAAACCCCATGAAACACATGACATAAAGAATCAATTACAACCAGCTAGTACTAATGAAATTAGCTCATAATGCTCTGGAATCTCCAGAATATATTGATATCCTATTGAATAAATTATATATATATAGTACATATGTACCCAGAACGTACCCAGCCCCTCCCAAAAAAATGTCACACTGGCATACCGTACCCATATACCTGTACCCATACCCTTACCCAATTTGGCAACTTAGCATAAATGCTGTTTTTGGTATGAAAAACCCTAGAGGCCACTGTGCATAATGTCATAATCAGCATTTTAATGATTATTCACATAGCTTGTAAGAGAGTTTTCTATTGTTGGCTTGCAATCTTTTTCAGTCAACACTAATTTTCAATGTAGAAAGTGCTCCTCTTTTGCTCCAAGCACTTGTTGACATAAGAACTGAAAAACAGAATAAAATGTCTATGGCATATTATAAAGTACAGGGAAGACATGAAAACAATATGTATAAGAAACTTGCTTTCTGTTTGCAATGCTTAATTAAAATTCGTAGAACCTCAAGAAAATGTAGCTTGATAAGAAAATAATTCCAGGCCCAGATGAACGTAATATTTAATGGCTGAAGAAATGGAACTTACTGTGCCATTCCAGTCTGCATGATAGACTTCTCCATAAGAACCTAAAAAAAAGATGAGTGTCAAATAATAAATAGGTATTTTTTATGATCATGTCTGAGAAAATTTTGAAAATCAGCATGGATATTTATAATTCAGCTCAGGAATTTACAAAAAGAATACAGGATCAAAGTAATACAAACCATAAAGAGATGCTATTGAATCCTTACCTAATCCAATTCGTTCACCAATTAAAAGATTTTCCCATGGGATCTCACACTCCGTTACATCATCCATTAAAGGGTGTTTAGTATTGCAGCTACTAATTGATGGGCCCAGTTCATCCGCATTGTTCCTGGAATCCACTGACTCACCATGCATCATGCTTTCAGAATCCCTAAGTTCCCTTCTCCCTCTATTGCAAGCATGTTCCCTATCCACTAAATTGTGTGGTGAGATATTATCAACTCCTGTATGCTTCTGATTTGCAAGAGCCACAGATGCAAGAATTGCAGTTTCAACTAGACTGGGGCCTTTTGTAGGAGGTTGACTGCATTTGCTCGTTGCTACAACCAGGGACGAAGCACCAGTGACTGTTGTGGCAGCAATTGAAAGACATTCATGCATGTTAGTATCCTGAATTGAGTATGCCACCCATGAAGAAGAAGGAAATGATGATATATGACAAGCTTTAATAAATGAAATACCTGTGTCAGTAAGTTCCTCTGGTACTCTCCTTAGTTCCAATCTATCCACAAATTCCACCTGAGATTTTTCACCCACACCATTGCGTATAATAGAATTCTTCCGCATAATAGGTTGTGGAGGTCGCCCAGGGCCTGAAGGAACTTTCTCTCTCCTTCTCTGAAACTCATACACTCCTTTCTCCTGATTATTTCCTTTATGCTGGGAAACTTTTTGTCCAGCAAATTGTTGTGAACTAATGTCATCAAATAAATGTGGAGGAGCTGGAACTCCACTCTCTAAAAGTACAGCATGTAGTTTTTGTGCAAACTCAGGATTTTCATTTGCTGCTATCACACATTGTGAAACATTTTTCACTTTCATCTGCTCAGCAGGGGAAGATCCTCCCTCTGTCCAAGATGGAGATCTCCTTGGCCTATTGAATGGTGAATTTGATTTTCCAAGTCCCTGATCAATACAATGAAATTGAGGTCTTTCATTGAGCTTTACATCTTTCATACCTGATTCTAGAACCCTACTTGCTGCTGCATCAAAATTTGATTTTTCAACTTTCCATTTGCAATCTCCTGAATAATTATTAGATTGAACTGCAGACTCTTTTCTGTCGACAAACAGACCAATATCTTTCTCCTCCAGAGTTGAGCACAAATCCTGGACTGCCTGTGCAAGAATAACCTGGCCAGTATTTGACTTATCTAAAACAGGACTTTGAACATGAACTGTTCTAGTTGTTTCAACAGGAATTAATGTACCAGGAGCTCCCATTAGATCAATAATAAACTCCCTGATATAAATCAATTTCATATCAGCATATCTCTCTAAACAAATAAACTGATATATGCTTGACTGTAAAGGCACTCAAAACGTCCTACAATCTGAATCTTTCTGCAAAGAAGCTTGAAACAAAGATGCAGAACTATGGTATACAAAAGAATTCAGGAAAATTACAGAAGAATAATTTCAACTCAGAATTACTACAGAAAAACAATTAAGTATCAATCTTTGTTAGGCCATCTGACATCTCAGTTGGCATTCATTCTGCACACCATACTAGTTAGCATAAGCAATCATCAGTAGTACACTAAGTAAATCATTTACTGAATTGGGTCAGACACTAAGTATATCAGTCACTCACCCTCTAAAATCCAATGGTCCTTACACGTCCATACCATCAAGACACAAGCCAAAACAGCCCATTTATCCTCAAAATGCTAAGCCTACACATCATGTCTATCCCCTAGTACACGTGGTAAAGCTAATATGTCTATCACCTAGCTTCTTGCCCAAAGAGTTGTGCAGTTGCCAACAGTACAACCTGGTTGTCAACAGGCAGTAACTGTCAGATTAGATGAAAATCCTTCCATTCTCCTTTCCTATCCTGTGCTATGTAATCACCTGAAGTACATTTTGTTTGTAGGCCTGTACAATTTGATTATCAACTGGAAGACCATCCAAGGCCCCAAACTATAAAATATTTAAATAAACAAAAATAACATATAGAGTTAGTAATACACTCACTACTACCAGTTGAAGGATTATAATTTACGAGGGAATAATTCAGGGCCAATATGAATATTTTATAATCAAAGAAGGTTAAGGATAGCATTACAGCTGGAAATAAATATGATGCTTGGCAGACCCCTCCCGCAGGCTTTGTCAAGTTGAATTTTGATGGTGCCCTGTGATGGAATCCTGGGGTTGGGGGTCAGGTAAGGCTCTTCCCAAGTAGGATGGAAGTTTTCTGCATGGTGGATCTTTATTCCTAGGGATCACGCTGAAGAAAGAGGTAGAATGGGAGGGAGTTGTAGCTGGGATGGAGCTAGCCTCCTCAAGTGGAGTGCAGAACCTTGTAGTAGGAGACTCGATTATTGTTGTCAATGCTTTGACAAAAGGAAGTTTCCCCAATTGGAAGCTATGGAGTTATTTAGAGGAGGCTCATTGGTTAGTTTACATTTCAAGATCATCTTCTCTCATTGTCGCAGATTTGCTAATGCTGCAGCTAACTATTTGGCCAATTGTGGCATAGATCAGGCCCCTATCATGGTCCCGTATAGCACACTGGCTCATATGCAATTGTGCATGGGTGAAGGTGAATTTCTAGGCATGCAGTGGCAGTTTTCAGTTGCACGCTGGTTCCAGTGTATGCTACTCTTTTGACACCTAGGAATGGCTCTGGTGTTGTATTTATGGTTTCAATATATTATCCTTGCTTCCATGGCTCACGGCAAGAATTCTGGGAGAGGAAGAGGTCCCTTGTGAGAAGGCCATGTGACAAACCATGGGTTGAAAGTAATACTTGCCTGCAATAATCTGGTGGCTCTAGAGTTAATCAAGGGAGTCCTAGACAATAGGGAATGGACTTGAATGGGGCTCTCAGGTCTAAGGCTACTATTCAAGAAGATTTTGTCTCGAATTCGGCAGAGATGGTTCCCAATGAAGTGATTTGGCTTTGGCTGTTGCATCTGATCCTTCCTGATCAATTTGGCAATATGGAGATGGTGCTAGAGGCAGAAGGAGGAGATGCTAAACAAAACACAGACAAGGTGAAGGCTGAGGAAGTCCCATCTACAAATCTGCCTCAAAGATGTTGATAGAGTCTTTCGACCCAGTTGCAGTATGTCAAGAATTACATCTGCTCAGAGCTTGTTGTGGGGATGTGGGGAAAGTTCTAGAAGGCCCCACTGTGACCCAGAATAAGGGCCACCTTGAGGTCTCCAGCGACTTCACCAACCCAATCTTGTGGGGTAATGGCATCCATCATTCATAGGGAAGGAGGGAGCTGAATCATGGCACGTGATTTCCAACCCTAGACATATCTGTTCAGGCACACCAAGTGGAAGTTGGAGAGTGGTGTCTTTGTGGAAGAAGCGGTGGGTAGGAGAGGTGAGGGTAGCACTGGCATGAATTGCTGGGGTGTCTGTTGAGAGCCCTGGTATTATGTTTTCTTAAATCCTAGTTTTTGTTGGATTATGTCTTCGTGCAGTAGATCATATCTCCAATGTTGCATATATTTTGTGTAATCATTGCTAGAAAATCCCTTTTCAGACTGCCAAGCATTTATAGTTCCATAGTCCTACATTTTTAAGATCATTTTCATTGCAAATCTAATTATGTCCATGTAAACCATTCATTCCACCGATGCCAATCATTGCCTGTAACCATCATCTGCCAATAAAGTCGTTGAAAAATGGAAAAAATACCAAAATGATTGAGGATTTCTCAGCATACATGAAGGAAGGTCATTGAAAGGAAATAGAGTAGTTGGCAACAAAATAATAAAATATGCAACCTAGCTCCAACTGACTTCCTCAAGGAATCTCATGGCACAGAGACCCCCATCAGCAACATAGTGAATAACCTTCTTTGGAAGGAGTGTGCAGAGCATATCCTAAACCATTTGCTGGCATACCTACATGCCTGCCTTGCTTCTACATAGACATGAAAGACACAAAGAAGGGTATCAACAAGAACTTAAGCAACAGTGCATCCACCAATACTATGAAGACTAATTAAAGAAAGAGCAGGAAGAGGGAAAGAGAGCAACACCAACAGAAGAATTTATGTATTTTGAATTCAGAACTCATGCCACATGATAACCGCCATAATAAAACATAGGGTGACAATTGCTCTCTTAAGTCCAAGGATAGCAGAAAGAGACCAGAGGAATAAAATACTATCAAAGATGGATATGGAAAAGGACCCATGACCACTGGTGTAACAACAATCAACAAGGACTGGTGAAAGATTGACACAGGACTGTCTAGGAGGAGAGGACTGTCAACAAATGGACAACCATTGCAAGAGAAATATCCATAAAGGATACTGAAGAAGATTTCAAGGTAAAATGATTTTTTTAGAATTCTGAAGAATTAAGCAACAGCAGAAAAGGCTATTGATGATGAGGAGGGTTGTCAACAGCAAGAGAAACAAGACTAATGGAAATGAGGCACAAAGTCGTATCATAGAGCTTGGAACTGTACCTTGTTGCTTGGGAGATTGCAGAGTGGAGTCAAAAACCAGAGATGCTAACATAAAATAAATATAGGTGCACACTATCAGTTCTACGAATAGAGACAAGGATAGCACACTAAAATTCAAAGGGAAGACAGGAAGAACTAGATCAATTGGGAATTAGGATACCACCCAAGAAATCCAGACTATTTGTTGTGACAAGCATAACAAAATTCAGAGATAAACAAAAACTGCCAGAATTCATGGGAATCGCAATTGAGACCCCATGCAAAACAACATTATACACAGTACAATTTGGACCAACAATAGTCACTTAGATTAAGGTTATTTGCAAAGCTCGTATCTGGTAATCTTGAAAAGAGACACTATTGATTGCCATCTAGATTGAAAAAAAAGAGTAGAATAACAAGGGTAGGTTGAGAAAAGCCTTCAAAACAGACTTCAAGTTGTTGAGGGGCAAAAATAAGACCATTGTTGAGATTTGTAACACTAAGCAAGGAAAGAACAACTCTATTTGAAAGTATAATATACACCTGAAAGAAATAATCTTTGGCCGATGGACTAAAGACAAGGTGACTTATCAAATCATTGATACCAAACTCAAACAATGAGAATAGTGGCATGTACATCCCAGCAATGAACCTAGAGAGTGAAGACAAGGCTATGCACCAGCAAAACATTAAGTGACTCCAATGATGACAGAGATGATCCAATGGTGCCAACATTAATAGTTGCCCCCGTGAAGGAAAAGAAAGAAGTGTGGTACATGTCTTATTGCACAGAAAGACATATAAATCCAAACAACTGAAGCAACCAAATTTGGGAGATTTGCAAAATTACCAAGCATTACACTAAATATTGTAAGTTCAACCTAAAGAATAAAAACAATCAACAGGTGTTGCTGCCATAGGTATTGAATTATAATCAAGCCACAAGAGTCACACTCTACAAGGTTGATGCCACAACCACAAGCAGCAGAGTGAAAGTGGTCAATGAATTGAAAATGATGCTAATGGGCATCTGATAATACAATGCCATGTGTGCAATAAGTGGGGTCATTTCACAAAAGGAAGCACCAAGCAGGTAATGTGAACATGGTTGAGACAAAACTAAGGTGCATTTATACACAGCCCATAGAAAATCTCGCTATTTGTTCCCATGAAGAGGGTCCCATAAGCCAAATTGTTGTCCTACCTAGGATATGGCCATAAATATAACCATATGTTTTACTGTATTGAAACATGATTAGAACACACAATCAGGACTGTTATAATCATTAAGTGTTTTGGAAATACAAAAATCAGTTCCAGAGATAGAAATTAAAGGACAAAAATCATGAATTAAATCTACTACGAGGATATTGTAACCCAGTGAATCCAACAAGTCAAACAGAAATAGAACATAGTAATAGTCCTTGAAAATACCTTTCACAGTCTAACTTTATAATGTTAATTGCCCCATCATCAGTTCCCGTATAGTGACTCCCCTTGACTAACCTGCATGGAATACCTACACAGTCTGCCAGTACCTGCAGCCCAAACCCAAATAGGATTTAGATTAACCATTGAAAAAAAGTTTACAAGCTGACTGTACAGTTTCATAGTAGGATTCATTCCGGAAGTAATTAAAGCAACATATGAGCCATATAGTTGCAACACTACTACTGAAAACAATATGAAGATATAAGGGATAGACAGTACATAATCTGTATGAAAGTGAAATATACTAGAACAAACTTGTGTATGCGTATGTATACACTATTTGTATATCCTGAAAACTTACCAACCAATCACCAACATGGATGCAATACATGATGTATTAGTAATCTAACCTTGAAAAGGAGGGCCCGGTGGCGTGATAGACCAATCTGCAAGCGACCAAGAGGTAGAACAATATTATTAAGCATACTGCGCAACCCAAAACTTCTTACGGTCCACCTTGTAAGCATATCATCTGCATCATTGACAGCACCACCCATATGCTCAGCAACAAGATCAGCTACCCCTTGTACCAAGCCACTATCCAATGGCCCAAGGTCAGCTGCTTTAAGCTCTAACGAAATACCAAGTGCTTTTTGCTCAAGTTGTTCTAGTGCAGGATCTATGATTCTATTGACTAAAACAACTTCATATCCAATATTATCTGAAACAGTTGTTCCTTGAAGGTCAACAAGTGAAGGCATTTTCCCTTGTGAGTTGGGGTCTGATAAAATGCCATAGACATCATAGAATCCATCCATAACTTTTTCATCATAATCAACGACATTATAGCTCTGCAAGCCACAAGCATGCAATGCAGCCAGATCAGAATATGTAGAAGGACTTCTTAAAGTTTTAAAATGCCAACTGATTATCTAAGTAAAACATACAAAAAAGCCAAAAAACATAAGTTTACATGTCGTTTGTGAGAAGCTATCATTTCAATCAAGCAGTCTTTATATCTAACAGAATGGCCACAAATATGACAGAACCACAGAAAACTATCCACATTAGATAACAGAATAGTCTGGAAAATAGTAGCAAAAATCTGTCAGGAGTAATCAGCCAAGCAAACGATAAAAGATTTATTCAATTAATCAGGATTTAATCAGAAAAAAATTAGTATAGGATTAAGGTTAGGGTTAGGAAAAAATCAGAAGAAGACAAATATAGTCCCACAACCCTAATTTTTTCACCAAAAATTAAAAGAAAATTGCCAAAAATGTAGAAAATCATGATTGTGATTTATTCACTGATTTATCAGCAAAAGTTGTTTCTGCAATTTTATCAGAAAGTCGCAGTTTTTTCATTCTAAAAAAGGGAAACATCCTCTGTCTCAATTTATTTCTGACTCCTGCAATTCCGACTCTTGAATGTAAGAGAGAAATTGAGAACTGACCTTACTTATTCGAAAAAATGTTAACCAGTCTAGAATGTTTGATACCCTCTTCTATTATATTCTCAAGCATTTCCAGGTTTGAAATTGGCATGCACATTTACATAGAACACTTTAGATTTCTTTGTAGCTAGATACCTTTGCTGATTAATCTTCTTAGCATGACACACAATTTTGTCTCTGAAAGTGAGTTCCTATAGTCTGTGCAATTTAACTCTTCTTGACTTGGGAATATCACTAATTGCCAATTTTGGATTCAACAATAAGCTAATCAAAGAAAGAGTCAGAGTTGGCTTGAAAATCAACATAACTTGACAAAAAAATCTGTGAGAAAACTCAGCAGTCAAGAAAAATAAATAAAATATTGGAAAAAAAACAAAAAATCAGTATTTTGTATACTGATGAGAAATTCACTTCATAAATATCAAACAAAAAAATATATATATATTAATTTATGTTAGGTTAAGCATTCACTGTCCTAAAGTATGTTAAACACAAAATCAGACATAAACTTCAAGTATTTCTTTAGAATGAAAAGACTCAAAATTCGCACATGGAAAGTCTAATTTCAATAAATTATGAAAGGAACATCATGACATGACACATGGTGAAAAGATAAGGACATGTAATCCAAGTACAAATAACCATGTGAAAAAAAGATCAGTCCCTCGAGAAATACAAGGGAACCAATGGAGAGTGAGGTTGCTGGTCAAAGCTTGCTCTAGTCTGTCAAATTCAGAATGAAAGTACCAGCAAATATTCTGAAGATGTCCATAGAAAAATGAAGTGAAATAAGAGGCCTTTGTCGGGCAATTTGAGGAAGTAGGATACTCCCACTAGAATCTCTCCAAACATCTGAGAACAATAAATCTCCATAGATAATGAAAAGCAGTGGTATGTGCCTTCCCTCATACTCTGGTCTGTGTGCAAGGACAAATGGATGAACTTAAACATCATAAAGCAGTTCATTCAGCATGTCTATTGTAAGAATGCAAAGCAGGGAGTTCTAAAAGAAATGCATGAATGGGGAAGGGAAATTAGGTGTGTTCTTGCTGACCTATCTCCATATTTGTTTGAAATTTCAAAATCCAATACATTTCTAACACCTCCAATGGCTATAATGGGCTAAAGGAGAAGGTAATCAATCTAGTAATCCTAGAAGTCCCTTGTACGGCTCAATAACTAAAAGTGAAGCATCCTTTGTCAAAATAAATAAGAAGCTGGTCAGAAAACCTCCTGAGCTCATGTCCAAACAGTGATATCTCCCCTGAATCTCATAACAGAAAGGGTGAAGCATCATTTGTCAAAATAAATAAGAAGCTGGTCAGAAAACCTCCTGAGCTCATGTCCAAACAGTGATATCTCCCCTGAATCTCATAACAGGAAGAATACCTGAGAGTATATAGTTCCTCAACATCCACTTCCTGAAGGATACAAAGATCACATATCCTGTCACCTACTAGAATATGATGGTCTGAATCAGATACACCTAATGGAAGAAGTCCCTCATCTGGACAAGAGATGTCCTCATGTTATCCAAAAACTAATGCTAGAATCGGGATGAATGGTGATGCCATCAACATTATGTGCAAAATGCTTGATATAGAAACCAATATCATTGAGAGGCCATAAGGGAGAGATTCAAGTGAACTAAAATAAATTGCCACTAAATGTCCTTAACAACAATATGATCACATTCTTTACTGGAATAAAGCAGCAAGGGTTTCCTAGGAATATTTGAATGGAGGAAGCAGGTATACAGAGATATTGATAGACTAAACAAGCAAAATAAAGCTAGAGAACCAATCATATTGTGGTCCAAAGGATCCAAGAATAAACCGTCTCCAAAGAGCAAAGAACTAAATAAGGACATCTTTCCTGGCCTGAGGAGGAATTACCCAAGGCCTACATAAAAAACGAGCTTGAAGATATGCATAAAACAAACAGATTAGGCAACAAATTGATCTTGGATAATGCACCAAGGAACCATTTGTTTACGACATGTCATAAGTTGAAGCATGATAGCTTGAACCCTCTTGGTATGAACCCAATTAATAGACCCCGAACAATTGCCCCAAACCTCTTAATAAAAATAACAATGGATTTAAACATTAACGAATATATCAAAGAGAAGCATCTTTGAGACTATATGCTAGCATTAGAGCTCCAAAACTATAGAAAGGCATAATCCTTGCAAAGCTGGTTTAAATTGAGGGATGGATGTGCCAGCTTGAAACCTCAAGTAGGCATAGGTTGTTGCAATCTTCATTGGCTCGCCTTAGTATGAAAATGAAAACCTAGAAAAATGCACCTATAAGGCGTTGAAGATCATAATCCTAGTTCTGCTAAGTTTGACCAGAAACTAAGGAATGGAAAGATCACATAGCGTGCAAGAGGTGATCCTTACCAAGCCCAGGAATATGCACAAAGGACAATCCATAAACTTACCACAGGAATTTATTTAGTTACCCTGCAAATTATATTGAATAGGTAATGAAAGTGAATGAACAAACAAAAATAACTAAGGACTAAACGCAAAGCATGATGCAAGGTACATATGTCATCAACAAGAGTGCTCTATTGAAGATAGTCATCTATTGAGAAAAACTGCTCAAAATCAAATTCAGTGAAAGGGGCATGACTCCAACACCACTCTTAAAACCTGAAGCCAAATAACAACCATCTCATTGAGCCTCATGATAACAATAATATTAAATAAGGATCTATAAGATAGTTTAATCTTTGGAAGAACAAATGTCTAGCACTTAATCCCTTAAAACGTTAAAATGTAGTGGCCTTAGAAAACCACTAACAAGCCTCCTTAATTATACCTAGTGTTCAGCTACTAATCCCAAAGTTTGTGTTGTAGATGTCTATATTTACAGACATTACACATAAAAAATTTAAAAGGTTTTTTAATGCAATAATTATTAGTGTTTAGGCAGGCAAGGAAAAATAATCTCCTGAAATTCAATTTGAGTTAATAATTGTATTGATGGAGGATGTTCAAATTAGCCATCCCATATGTTAAAATTATATTTTGAAACAATAAAATTACAGCAATAGGCCATTTTTTTTAATTTTTTTATTTGTAATCATTTTTCATCACTGCCATCCAAGCCACCCAACAAATGACAAAGGTCCTTGGTGGTGGAGAAATTAGACGCAGGCACAAGCATAGAGCCAGCACTGGGGGAAGATCAGACCTAGACCAAACACCAAGAAGGACACAAACCAGACCAAGAGCCAATGCAAGACCCTAGAGCAAGGAAGATTGTGACACTAAAGGTGGTCATAGCCCCAAAGAAGAACATGCCCCTCCTTGCATTCAAAGCCCAAAGATAGCCTCAACCCAAATTTTAGGACAACCCGAAAGAGATTAATGCAAACAAGGGATGCTATTACTCGAGCCTTATACAGATGCTTGGAGAATTACTGAAAGCCCAAGGTCAATGTGTGACTAAACATGGTAAAGACATTAAATTCCTACTTGATCTTCATCTAAGTGTGCAAAGTCAATGGCTCTGGTTTCTATATTTAACTTCTCACACAGTTCTTCTTCAATCACTTGTTTATAAATGCAAAGGAATCTTCATGCTTTAGATTAATAAAACCCTTGAAGTTTCAATTTTGATATTGCATTGTTTTGACAATTGAAGACTAAATTGTCCCAGGCTCAAACGGATGAATCTGACATGGTAACTAGTTATCTCATGAGTTACAGGACCAGTTGTTCGCTATTGGTTACCCTCTTACAATCAGCTGTGGGAAATTTTTGTCCAATAAGAAACATGAGAATCAGCTTCAGAAAAGAAAGAAGAAGCCTAGGAAATTGCTCCCACTTAGAAGATGAAGAAAGATTCGAAGAAGAGGAAGCCCTAGAAGAGTAAGAAAGATGAAGCCCCTTCCAATTATTCTGGTGCAAATAAAAAGAAAGGTTGTGTAGCTTGTTATAAATGCAAGATAAAGTAACATTATGCTTACAAATATCCAAAGAAGCAGGGTCAGGAAACAAGAAAGAAAAAATTCAGACTAACTAGTTTTTTGAGAATGCAGGCATTTCAGTCGAGGTAGATAAACTCACCTTGACACTTGAAACCACTTTTTCTATGATTTCAACCCTTTCTTCTAATGTTACTTTTGGAACATGTTGGTATGTGGGCAATAGAGCATCAAGACACGTCTCCTGAAAAGAGGCTATTCAGCTTGCTACCAAAGAGCAAACTGGAATTCAAGTAACTCTAGGCAATTACAACCCACTTATCCAGTGACTAGAATTGGCACCATTCCTATTCAGATGTCTTCAGATAATGTTTTCCACTTGAAAAATGTTGTGTATGTTCCTGGACTGACCAAGAACTTGTTTGTTATTTCCTATTTTGATTACAATGACACGTAAAGCTGAATTTTATCATTCAATGTCATCAAATATTGCAACCAAGAACCTTCTCAAGATTTCACTAAATGAGTGCATGATAATGACTTGCATTAGGCTTCTTGCAGCCTCTATGACGCATGGAGCAGTGGTGCATGAGAATGCTAAGTTGTGTGAGTTATGGCACAAACGGTTTGGCCACTAGTACTATGGTGTGTTACCTCTTTTGAAGAATATGATGCATGGGCTGGCAGATTTTAAATCTGACCACACCAGAATATGCAACAAAATGCATGCTCAGGAAGCATTCCATAGCTCCCTTTTGTATTAATGAGCAGAAGTCAAGGGAAATCCTTGAATCTATTTATGTGGATGTATGCAGACCTATTTTTTGTCCCTCCTTGATAGGTAGTCTTTACTATGTCTCTTTTGTTGATGGTTCTTCTTGAAAATCTTGGATTTACTTTATGAAAAATAAAAATGAAGTTTTGAGCAAGTTTAAATAATTCAAGACCTGGTGGAGAATACACAGGTAAGAAGGTTAAGAAACTTAGATCAATCAATGGAGGAGCATACAGATCTACTAAGTTTGACTCTTATTGCAAAGAGTCGGCGAGAAAGGCAGTAACTCGGAGTTCCTTACAATACCCAGCAAAATAGTGTGGCCAAGGGAAAGAATCAGCCCATCATTGAGACCAAAAAAGCCACAAATCATAATAAGGATTTGCCCATGTGCCTTTGGAATGAAGTATGTAATACTTTTATCTACATCTTGAACATGTCCACCAACAAAGTATTAAAGAAAACAAAAAACATCAGAGACCTTTTCACAGGAGAAGGCAGACATATCAGATTTTTGAATTTGTTGGTTCTCCTATATATATATATATATATATGTACATATGTATTGTGTACCTATATATAAAAGGGCAAAGAAAAGATGGGAGTCTTCAAATTAGAGCCACCTTTGTGCGATATACTGAGATATCCAAGGCCTCTAAAATCTAGGATACACACCACAATGTTGAGCTGCAGACTTCACTCCCTCGCCCCTCACTAAGGGAGTGATGGACTCAGCCCCATCCTGGTTGCCCAAGCTGGTTGAAGTACATCTATACTCCTAGGCAGCAGAAGACAGTGGTAAGTAGAGATATAAAATTTATTGAGGAATGGATGGTCCTCAAGCTCTCATGAACCTCATACAGTGATTGAATGGGCTGAGCTACCTGCTGTGCAAATTCAGACCAGAAATCAGATTTTGATCTGACAGATTCCAACCAAGAAATAAAGGTCTTCCCACCTTCCAAGTTGATGGAGATGTTCATCTTGAATTCTTGATTAAAGAAAGTATTTATTCAACATCCTAAAGAGATTTCAAATGTTAGCTCCAATGCTGCCCAACATGAAGTTAGCTTCTGACAAGAATTTGGATTTGGTTGAACCCAAATTTTCAGGAGTTGATATGATAATTTATGCATCTTGTGAACACATTGAGTCAGTTTGTGCTGGAGCTGAGGCAGTCCCATTAATGATTAGAAGGCTGAAAGCATGTGATTCTTGAGGGGACTCTTCATCATGGCATTCTATACACAGGTAATGGGCTGATTTGTCTACTTGGCTCTGAAGATTCAGACTGGGCATGAGATGTTGAAACTCAGAAATCCACTTTCAGGTACAATTTTTCTATTGGTACGGGTGTGATTTCCTGATCTAGCTGGAACCAGGTGACAAATGCTCTTAGTTTCTCTGATGCAGCAAACATCACAACAAGTTCTACTAGTTATTAAGTTGTTTGGCTTCATAAATTAGTAGCCAAGTTGACCATTGAGATCCTGTAACCTACATCATCTACTGCAACAACCAAAGTTGCATTTAACTCTCTAAGAATCCTGTTTAGTATGAACAATCTAAATATATTGATATCCGGTATATTTCATATGAGACAAGATATGGAAGCAAGAGTTGGTTCTTGGACATGTTCCCTCACAATAGCAGAATGCCAACTAAATCACTAAACCATTACCAAAAGGAAAGGTTGAGTTGCTGAGAGAGCAACTTGTTTTGAAGGAGAATCAGTTCCTCACAGATTTATTCCAAACTGATTCTCCTCATCTATACATAATAAGATAATGATGTTTTTGACTAACAATGCATTTATTAAGGTGAATTAGAATATTGGATTATCTGAATGTGATAAATGCAGGTTTAGTGGTCAATGCGATGAAATAGCAGTGCATTTTCACAATATGACATTATAATTGATATGAACACCTTTGATGGGCTAGTTATGGTGCCACTCACACACTCTCTCCCCCAGTTCAGTCATTCAATTAGAGTCAGCAACAGTTAGTCAGATTAAATGGATGGCTTAGTTATGGTTGATCTCATCTTGCAGTTATAATCAGTGATATCTTCAAGGTGACACATCTATATAGTGATTGCGTTCAATTGTTTAAACTCTAATTCAACTGTGTGAGTCATTAGTTAATGTTTCAATCAAGTGAGTTGATTGATTGATAGGTCTTAAGTTGCATGTCAAATGTCCAGTTGACTGGATAAGGTTTCCGTTTAATAAATAACTCCAAGTTTGTGAGACGCAACCATCACAATGTTGGTGGATTCCATTCAAGCACATGGGTGCTGACATTAAAATGGCACTCAATTGTTGGATGAAAGAAATAAACAGCAGGTTGATGGAATTAATTAAAGCAGTCATTCATTTCGAAGGTTATAATTATTTTTGGCAATTCAAATAGTATTACACTCTGCCATCAAAGCGCATGACGATTACTTAAATTTTCAGGTTTTGATTCAATCTCAATATTTCTGATTTGGAAAACAAGTTTATTCAGCATTTCTTCTGTAAAAATCTTTTTTTAAATTAATGTTGTTTTAAATTGGTTTTCAATCAATCTTTGCCTTAGAAGGAGAGATCAACTATATTGTAAGCCGAATTACAAAAATTACTGAAGAGAGGCATATTTCTTTAAAATTACATTGTTGAAGAGAATATCATTTATGAAGAATACAGACAATGTGTTTTCTATTTCTCAGAAAACTTTGAATCACTTTAATGCTTTATATTTCAAAAAGGAGCTTTTTATGGTCCAAATGTATTCTAACTGAGAGATCGAGAATATAGTAAAAAGAATTACATTAATTACCGACGAGAATCATATTTCTTTAGAATTAAATTGTTGATGGGAATAATATTTATTAAGAGTATAGAGAGAATGTCTTTTATGTCTCAGAAAAATTATGCAAATCAGATATTTATTAGATGTCATTTTTTGAGGAACAAACTACTTGTTTATATCTGATAATCTACGATAATGTGACCTGTCTGTCATAGATAGAGATTAAAAAATTTGAATGATCCATTTAGCACCCAGAGCATCATGTGATGGTCACAAGGGTGAACCACTATGATTGAAACTAGCAAAATGAACCATCACATAGCATCAATATTCACCACTAGGGCCTTGCACCCAGTAATCAAAGCTCCTCTAGGGTCTTCCCCCACAATCAAAGTCATATCTAGTTTGCTACATACTTGCTATTTTAATCTACCTATAATCTTAAGATATTGAGAACTTTAGAGCTGAGATCATTATCGAAAAAAATTGGTGATTGGTTAATACTATCTTGTTGTTTAGAGTCCTTAGATATAATTCATACAAGTTCTTGTCTTGAGATTTCAAATGAACCATCTTGGCCATCATCAGAGAGACAAGTGATAAACTGCAATTCATACCTTTTTTTTTTTAAATGGCTAATCCACTTACCCTGGTCATTTACAGGAATTAATATTAATTATAGCTTTCTTCTTTATTTGGAGCTGTTGATTTTGTTCTAAAAGAAACAGAGATGAAGAATATTGTAAAACGAATCACATAAATTGCTGACAGAGTCATATTTCTTTAGGATTAAATTGTTGAAGAGAATAATATTTATTAAGAATATGGGAAACATATTTTTCATGTCTCAGAAAAATTATGCAAATCAGATATTTGTTAATGCCATTTTATGGGGAAGCAACTGCATATTTTGTATTGGGTCGATCTATGTGACCCATCTGTCCTAGACTAAAGTTCAGAAAAACCCATCTCCCATGAGCTTGAATGATCAATTTGGCACTCTCTGCATCAGGCAATGATCGCAGGCGTTGAAGGGAGTAATATTTCTTTAGAATTAAATGTTTGAACAGAATAATATTTATTAAGAATACAGAGAAAATATCTTTTATGTCTCAGACAAATTATGCAAACCAGATGTTTGTTAAAATGTCATTTTTTGCATTTTTGGGGGAACCAACTGCATATTTAGTATTGGGTCAATCTATGTGACCCATCCATCATTGGTTGAAATTCCCCATCTCCCATGAGCTTGAATGATCTATTTGGCACTCACTCCATCAGGTGGTGATCGCAGGGGTGAACCATTGTGATTGAAACTAGCAAAATGAACCATCACACAGCATCATTAATCACCCCTAGGACCTTGCACCCAGTAATCGAGGTCTCCCAGGAGCTTCCCCCACAATCAAAACCACCTAGTTTGCTACATACCTGCTATTCTATTTTAGCTATAATCTTAACATCATTGAGAAATTTGAGGCAGAAAATTGGCAATTGACTGATACCATCTTGTTGTTTAGAGTATTCAGATATAATTCACACAAATGAACCATCTCAGCCATCAGCAGAGAGACAAGTGGTAA
This sequence comes from Sequoiadendron giganteum, assembly GCA_007115665.2. Taxonomy (NCBI): domain Eukaryota; kingdom Viridiplantae; phylum Streptophyta; class Pinopsida; order Cupressales; family Cupressaceae; genus Sequoiadendron; species Sequoiadendron giganteum. The sequence continues at coordinate 87,965,586 of CM021106.1, read as the reverse complement.
ACAGCAATTCAGATTTTCTTTCTTAAAATAAAATGGCCAATCCATTTACTCTAGTCATTTGCAGGCATTAATATTAATTATTGCTTTATTCTTTATCCAGTGCCGTTGATTTTGTCCTTAAACATTGTCTTGACATAAGACATTAACTTTAAGTTGACACAAATTAATAGATAAAGAACACCTTGGTTGTGGATGTTCTCCAGAACCCAAAGCCTACTTCTTGTCCCATGCAAACCTAATAAATTAATAATATATTAATGAATTATTATTACATTACCAAAGTAGCCGCAGGGGCATCCAGTGTCAAGTCTAGGTACAATCTAATCAGTTGGGGCTGTATTCTCGTGGAAATGACCTGGGTTCAAACCTGGAGGGCTTGTGATAATGTGGAGATTACATGCATACTCTAAGATATGTGTAACAAAGGTATTTCCAAATACAAAAACAATGCCTCATATAGCTTAGAATCAAAAACTTCAAAAAATTTCATTGATATTGTAACAGAGAAATATTGGACAATCTTCACATTAAAAGTCATATTTAGCATAAGGCATTGAGATGACATAAACTGAATAGAGAGAAATCCTCCCTGTAAATTTCTCCAGACCCGAAACCCTGGATAATTGTAATTTCACCATCATCACAAATATGAGCTCGACCTGGTCTTGATAACCACAACCCTGACATCAAATCTATTATTAGCTTATAGTTGAGTGCTAAGTATGGATCATTTTCTACAGGTGGACCTGGATTTCTATTTTGTGAACATGTTTCCCTGCAAATCCTGCTAGCTACAATAGTAATATAAAAAAAGGTTGAATTATGACTGCTTTGTAATAGCTATTCTGATCCACCTACATCACATAATATAGGATAATTTGGGCTGAGATAGTATTACAGATAATTAATTAGTGATCGAATGACTGTTTTAGAATGAAGGTTTTTGCATAATGACATTCGCCAAAGCTCTTTTAGTCATACTGCATAGATGCTTTATTGCAAGTCTCCGACAATTCAATTCAGCTACCTCACTTGTCCTCGAGAAGACAAATATGGAAATTCCCTTTTGTTGTTTAGAGCACTTAGTAGATACACTGCCTACAATTTTTCGTGCTGATTCTTTCAGTGATCTATCACAGCCAGATAGACAATTGGTAAACACCAATTCAGAAAAGAGAAATAGCCAATTTATCTACTTTGGTCATTAATGGAGATCAATATAGTTTATTTCTTCTCGGTTTAGGGCTATGGCAAAACTGATGGAAATAAAGTCTCGCTCTAATTTTCTCCTAGGACCTACAGCCTGCCTTCTTCTCCTGTCCAGCCTTCCTAATAAGTTAATCAATTACTGTTACCAAGATAGTCTCAGACTTGTAACAATACCCCAAAAATTGGCATCCGGTACAATTTAGCCAGATGTGGTGCACTAGCTGCCACAATGACCTGGGTTCAAACCTGGTAGATTAATGTTGTGACTGTAGATACAGCGGAAATTATCATTACAATTGCGCTCATATAATGTAATAAGGGCATTTTCCAATTTTCGAGAATACACACAACTGCAATCTTAAATGCAGAACATTGTTGTAGTTACACAACCCATGATAGCAATCATCCCCAGACTCAAGTTAAAAGTTGGAATACACAACATCCAGCGCATTGAATGTGGTATTTCACCCAATTTGAACATTTACCATGTTTTCTGGGGTTTGAACCAGGGTTGATGATTTGAAATCTCATTTGCGTTTACCACTTGGGCACGTCCATCCATTGACATGAATGTATGAGATGATTTTAAAAATTGTCTGATCATGAGCAGGTACTTTGCAAACAATCAATTCAAAAGAAAAAAAATTGTTAAAAACAAGGACAATTCAAGACATGATTCTAACCCAATAACGATGAGCCAGAAACTCCGCAGGCGTATTTGCAGGCGAAGGAGAAGGAGAATGGCCGAGGCTGATCCTCTTGGCGGCATTAATTTGCAGAGACTCTGGATCGTTGCAGGTGCTGTCCGTATTGGAGGAAGAAGCACTTATTGCCAGCGCCAATTGGACCTGATACTCCTCTTCAAAATAATTATAATCCATTAACGCATCCTCCTCGTTTGTACTTGTGGCTGTACCTGTGCCTGCGCCTGTTCTGCCCCCGCCCGTAGAAGAAGGGGAGGGCAACAAACCAGGAGACGGTGATCTGGCATCCAAAGCCCTCCCTCCGCCATCCACGCTGGATCCAATATGCAATTTCCTCAGTATATTTTTCATTCTGATCAAACTCCGAGAAACGAGAAAAAAAACAAAAGTACCCGGGGCTCTGTGTTTTTCACAATTGCTTGAGGGATCTGCCCATATCCCTCCCCCCTGCAAAATGCTTCACGCCCAAGTCACTTTACTAAGGAAATTTGGCGTAAGGGCACGGTCACATGAAGTCCAGCTAAGTGACTCTTGCACTACAAGTTGCAAGAGGTTTGACTGCAGATTTCCCAGCTGTAATCCTGAGGGTATGTCACATCTCTAGTTTTTCCCTTTTTCCCTCTTCTCCAAATATGACATCACTTCTATCCGTTTATTTAAAAGACGCACGTTTGTACAGTGGGGAGACTGTTCCTTCGTGTACGCCTCTTACTCGTTCGTCTCTAATATTAACCCGCGCTCTTGTTCTGTTAAAATATACAATTGCCTTGAAATTTGGCTGTTTCAATGGAACAAGGTGACCTTGATAGGTGTTGTGGGCCCCGCAGAACCAGTCGCGGTTTAAAGGGCACGGCGCCACTCAGGAGGAGCAAGAGCCAATGTGCTTTATTTTTCTTTTTTTATCTGGTTAGTCAAACTCCGGTTTTGAAACTCTCCCCGTGCCAACCGGATTGTACTTTCATAGGAGGGTTCTATGGAGGGGCTTAAATTTATTTATTTTTAAATACTCTTAAATCCGCTATTATTGTATAGAATGAACAACTTTAAAGAACATAATTGGAAAAAAAAAGGAGTTATAATATTATTATAATGTTAAATTTAAAAGTTTAGTTAGGTTGTTGGAATGAATAAATATTTATAATAGTGTTTAGAAGATTAAGTAGTTTATGTGGTTTAAGGATAGTGGTAAAGTTGTTTGTGTATAAAAAAATTAATAAATGTTTGTCTAAATTATATTTAGGTGATATTATTTTGTGAAATTTACATATTGGTGTCAATTCTTATTTAGTTTTGTAGTTATTTAGAAAAAATGACTTAATATTTTTACATATTGATGATGGTGTAATCTTGTGCAAAGTTAACCTCATTTTCTCATAATGTTACTCACTCATTTATGCGTATCCCTACACATTTAGCACCTTGCTTTATCTATATAAACATTTATTTTGATATATTCCCCTAGATTTTGTATTTATTATGTCTACTTATGCACTAATTCTTAGACATTCCATTATCACCTTGGTTTAAGCCTTTTTTCATCTTGGGTCAATCTTATGCATGTGAGATCAATCTTATGCTTAGGGATTTGATCTTTGATTTTCTAAAATTTAAATTCAATTTTTGGTCAACTTCAACCCATTTCACTAGCTATTATGAGCCAATTAAACCCATGTTTACTCAATTTATTGTAGTCTCCTTATATTTATTTTAGTGATATGCCTATACATGATATATATTGTTCACCTTCAAATGAGGTTATTACCCTCAAGTAGTTTGTGATGATCCCTCTTCTCTATCTAGTGGCTTGTGGTTTATTAATGATATATTGTATCTTATAATGATAATCTCTCCATATGTCATGATAATTATATTATCCATATAATCAATGATTCTTTGTGTTTTACATCCCATGCTAAGCCCAATCCTAATCATATTTTTCATGCTTTAATTATGTCATGAATCATTATACGCCTAAGTATATAAACATGGCATGTACTTGTAACGTACTAGAACCATCATAACTAGAATTACAAAATGAATTAACAAGAAATTAAATAACCACATGCTAAAAATCATAAGTAAAAATTTGTGTCTTTCATATTTCAATTGTTTATATGATCATTATTAAAATGAAAACTACAATCGTTACAAAGTATTTTTGAATTTGAATTGAAACATTAAAATAAGAAAACTATAATAATCTTTTCTTTCACAATACATATATACATTACATTAAAACAACATGTTTACAATTACACCAGTAAGTGTTATAAAGTCTTCCATATCCAAAATCCTCCATATGTCTCTCAAGTCTCAATAAAGTCATTTGCAAGAGGGAGAGCATCACCCGAGTGTTTTACCTCCAACCACAGACCAGTGGTCCCCTACATACCTTCCATCTGGAAGTGGCCCTACCCTTCATGAAGAGTATAGACAAAGGAAACCAACAAATCCATGTCATCTAAGTTCTAGTGTTGTGTCCTACATAACCCAATCGACCATACAACTTTAGACCATCCTCTAACTAAGTATGATCAATCTGACCAAATTATGAAATATAGAACACTATGAATCGACTAAATGCAAGTAGAGACTTTTGTATTACTTTGGGAAAAAAAATTAACAAAATAAACACTTCCATAAGAAATGTAGTTGTGTGTTCACACACCTCTAACTCGACTTGGAAACGAAATCCATCATATAGTTTATCACACATTTGACTCATTTGACGGATTATCTAATTTTTCACAAATATTTAAGACGAAACATGCACATTCTTATTTATTGTTGATAAATGACTAAAGTCATTGAAATATACCTCTGATAATAAACATCATTTTGTCTACTTGCAATTTATGGATCTCGGTTGTTGTCATGTGTTCATTTAACTCTTTTACATGGTATAATGCATTTAGATAATAGCACCTTCCTACCATTGACTCGTGATTTTGTCTATCATTGGAGGGTCTTAATAACTTGTAATACAAACAAATAAGAGTTTTATTCTCTATCAACAAAATAACTTTATTTTAAATATTTATGGTTTTTCTACGTTTCTTCTTTCATCTTCACTCAAGAAAATATTTGATAAAGCTAATGAAGGTACAAAACAATATCTAATTCTTTTTGTAAGAATAGGCATATATTTACGAAATCCCTGGCATAAATAAAAGTTTTGAGTAAAATTTGATTACTCACTACCATAATAGCCAGTCTAAACTTTTCATTTATATTTATAATTTATTTTACACAATAGTCTATACATGTTCACATATATATAGAGATGTGTGTGTGTGTGTATATATATATAGAGAGAGAGAGAGAAAGAGAGATGTACACATGTATATATATATAGAAAGAGAGAGAGAGATGATATATATATATATATATATATATATATTTTTATATTCATGAGTAAATAAGAATATTTCTATTCAGTTCAAATCAACAAAATAATTTACTCAACAATAACCTATACAAGTATTGCAAATTCCTAAATTTAAAATTCATTCCCTTAAACGAACACAATGCCAACTAGTCACGATAATAAGAATTATCATATTCAAACTAATTTTCTCTATTGTCCATCACAAATAAATGAAAGATTTAAATGATTAATCACAGGTAAATAAAGTCAGTTGTGTCATTTTCTCATGCACAGACATACATTTATGTGTATTAATATTTCTTTTCCTTCAAAATTCAAAATTTATGTTATTTCATAACTAGGAAAAATGAGAACAAAAATAGATAAAACATGCTTAGAGGTGTGAAGAACTTCCTCTACAAAATCTCGGTCTTCCTTCTTTCCTATGTAGCCAACTACTCACATCTTCCTTCACACTACCTTATGTCTACATTCACTACTCATGCGCTCTTTTATTCTCTCATACTATTGTCTCTTGATATGATAGTAAATTGTGCTCTTCATATGATGAAATCTCCTACGCTTATCTCTAATAACTTTGCTTCTTCCCTTATGCGACTGTTGTATCCTCCTTAAAATAGTAAAACTTTGCTTTTAAAACCTACGACTCACTAATCTCCCACATCCTCTACATAAAGGGAGACAATTCAAGCTTTATTAATGTCAATAATAGTGTTAATTTCCTTGGCACATAGCCTGGACTCGTGAGGTTTAATTCAATTAGCTTTTATTTCACTAAACATTAACTAGTCATACACTAGGCTAACTGCCCTTACCAGTCGCACATGTCTCATTAATATTAATGGCATTATATATATATATGATGCAAGAGCATCCGAGTAAACTTGCAATCAACATCAACCAAAAACAAGTTTCAGGTTTGAATTTCAATTTTGGTGTGTTTTGGGGTTCATTCAAGACATCTCTTAGCTTTGGAAAGCTCTTGATGTGTTCAAATTTGCATAAAGTTGGTTTTTATCAAATCGTCGTTTTAAGGCTCTACAGACAGTTTTCAAAAAAAAATTTGGAAAACTCGTAAGGATTGGAGTAGAATACTTTGGTAGGGGTATTCATGGAGGTAGCGCGTGAAATATGCAAAAATAATTAAAGTCATACCTTTCTCATTTTGGGAGATTTCAATGTCGAAAGTTTGTTAAAAATTGTCAGCAATTTATGAAGAGTTTAATATCTCGTGATTTTGGAGGGCTAGAGTAAAATACTTTTGCAGGGGTTCATGGGGTGCTATTCCAAGCTTGCACACCAATTTTTATACGAATTGGAGAACTTTCATTTGTTTTCGTCCATTGGCACCCAATTCCACACTTCTAAAGCACCAATTTGATTAATTTTATTTTCGAAAGGTATTATGGAGGCCATGGAAATTAAATATCTTTTTTTTTTCTTTTATTAATTGTTTTTCTATTGCATAAATAATATGGGGGGTGTTTGCAACATAAAAGAGGCAAAAAAAATCAAAATTTTAGAGCTTTTAAAATGTTTAGAATAGAGAAAAAACACCCTTGAGAGTAAAGACAGTGTCTGGAGGAGTTAATGGAGGCTTAAAACATCTCATCTAATGTTGCATAAACTTGAAATATGCATAACTATTCTTGGAGAGAGTTGGGAGCCCATTCTACGACAATAAATTGATGATTTTCAAAGCATTTTTTTTTTTTAGGGGGGGGGTTGAGGAAAAATGTGGGAAGGAGTTTGGGAGGAATGAGGAGTTTGAGAGGAATGGGAAGGAGAAGAGATGCCTCTATAAAGGTATTCATTGGGGGTTTTGTTGTAGGTTTGAGCAACACCAGTAAAAGGAAAGACAAGGCGCTAATGTGTGAGAGGTGTTGAGATTTTGGAGGAGTTGTGTGAAGGTTTGAACAATAGCGAAGAGAGTTTTGGGGTAGCAAGAAGAAGCTACTTGGAGAACATTTGTGCAAATTTGATTTTAAAAATGTATTGAGCAAATTTGTACTTGTGTAAATGTGAATGAAAGAATTTTTAGATTTAATTTGAAATGGTTTGTCTCTTTATTTAATCTATGTTTTTTTGTGAGTTCATGGTATGAGGTTATTTTTGTTTGCATCAATGGTATCAGAGCCAGAGGTTCTAAGTGCATAGGCAGAGCATTGAACATGAGGCAGTCTATCCCAAGACTTGTGAGTGGAGAATGAATTTAGAGGGTTAGAGTGTGTAGACAAATTGTCGAGCATGAGGCAGTCTATAGCTGAGAGGATGGGATGGATCATGAGGAGGCACGTAAGAATTTTATTCTAGGAACAATATTGGGAAGAAGTGGAAAATAAGAAGCACTATGAAGAGTTTGAAAAACTCTAGACTAAAGTGAATATATTAGAAAAGAAGATTAAAGAGGAAATGAGAATGTGGGAAGAGAGATATGTGAAGAAGAATGTTCTCTTAGAAGAGGGTAGCAAAGAGAAGATTAGAAAGAAAAATTATTGCAGCCCTTTAGTAGATTGAATGCAAGAAAGAATATGTGGGGGCAACCCACAAAAATAGAGAAGATAATTAGGCACAAGTTGCAGAGATAGATTGTGAATGGAGTGAATTATGTGAAGCAGATGAAGAAGGTTTGCAATCAGAAATTGTGAACATAGATGGTCCTAGATTTGACAAGCAGGTTGGTGAGGAGATGATCTCTTATTGAAATAAGAGATGAGGATGTTGGATAAGATATTCGAGAGGCAAATGTTAGATGAAGTTATCTTCAATGCAGATAATGAATAAGGGGATGCAATAGCCAATGGTCCTTTGGAGGACATGAATACATGGGAGAAATTCAAATAGCCTTATGAAGATGCATACATGCAAGGTTTTGAGGATGAAGAAGGTGATGTTGGAGTAGAAAAAAAGGATAAGGTAAATTTTGATTTTGAGTTTAGAGGTGATGATTATTTACCTTTTAAATAAGACATTACAGTAGTGGAAAATGAAGTTGTAGTTGTGAATGGGTATACGAATGTTGCATGTTTATGTATAGAGGTTGCAAATGATGGTGCAGGAGGAACTTGGTGGAGGTGGTCGGTTTGTGGTGGGTTGGATCCCATAAAGAAGGAAAAAGGGAAGAAGAGAAGTGGCAAAGGAAATTGGTCTATGGTGGATGTAAATCCAGGAGAGGAAGCAAGAATAGAGTGCACACTTGGTGGAGGAGGACGCCAAGTATCCAAGCTAAGTGTTAGAAGAGGCGGAGGAAGAAATTCCTTTTGTCTAAATTAGTGATGGAGTTCGTTGTAGGTTGCCCACAACCTGAAAGAGTAGTTCTACTACTTCACTCCATTTTGTGAGTTCTACTCACAAAATTGTTCCTACCCGACGTGTCTGATGCAAGAGCATCAAGGCAGACTGGCAATCAACATCAATCAAAAACAAGTTTTAGGTTTGAATTTCAATTTTGGTGTGATTTTGGGTTCATTTGACATCTCTTAGCTTTGGAAAGCTCTTGGTGTGTTCAAATTTGCATAAACCCATTTCACTAGCTATTATGAGCCAATTAAACCCATGTTAATTTATTGTAATCTCCTTTTTTTTTTTAGTGATATGCATTGTTCACCTTCAAATGAGGTCATTATCCCCAAGTGGTTTAAGATGATCCCTCTTCTCTATATAGTGGCTTGTGGTTTATTAATGATATGTTGTATCTTATAATGATAATCTCTCCACATGTCATGATAATTTTACTATTCATATAATCAATGGTTCTTTGTGTTTTACATCCCATGCTAAGCCCAATTCTAATCATATTTTTCATGCTTTAATTATACCATGAATCATTATACATCTAGGTATATAAATACGACATGTACTACACATGTTCAATTTGTTGATACCTTGCCAAATTATGCATTTCATGCTCACAATGTAACCCTAAATCATTGATTTTGGCACATCATAGATTATCAATCAAAGAACTCATAAATGGGTCACCATGGTTAAATTTGTAAATACTGAAAATTGGTCTAGGCCTACGAGTACACATTCAACATAATTTTCTATAGTTCGTGGTCTTGATTAAATAATGTTAATTATTTAATTAACCTTTCTAACACATATTTCCTCTATTAATTAAATACCCCTTTTTAATTAATTCATTAATTCATAAATAACCTTTATTCAACTTGATTAATTAAATAAATCATATTTATTTAATTATGTTGCGAACTAATTAATTTAACCCCTTTATCTATCAATTAAATAATTTATTATTTAATTACCCCTTTATCATACTTTTCCAACTATAATTAAATATCTTTATTTAATTATTCATTTAACCCGCTTTATATATAATTAAATATTTATTATTTAATTATTTATATTATCCTTTTCAACAGTCAAATTAAATAAATAATCTTTATTTAATTAAATCTTTTATTTTTGAATGTTGAATTAAATTAACATTTAATTCATAGTTAGTTATTTATGTCACATTCTTCTATCAATCAGTTATCTAAATCATTCACTCACCTTCTGACTTGAGATCTATTTTTAGTTCTCCAGTTATCTCTAAATTCAACACCAGTTTATCTCTGTGAGAAGACTCTCCATCATAACTAGTCAGTTAACTAGTTCCAACTCATATGCATGATATGTCTATTAATTAAATATCTTTATTTAATTAATTAACTCCTATTTGCATTTGAATGCACCAATCTTCGAGTTCTAATTTTGGCTTTTGCATACAAAGTCTATTTCGTCTATTTTTGGAGATTAAGATCCTGAACTCGTGTTCTAACTTAGTCTATATCTGCAGTCTTTCCTGAACTCGTGTTCTAACTCATGTTCTAACTCACGTTCTATCTGAGACAAAACTCACATCGCATGGCATTCATCAATCTCGTCCGTTGATCTCTCTTTCAATCTGAGCCGATCGTTCGAAAACACAAAATCTATAAAATGGCCTATCATAATCATTATTCCTCCTCTCCTGAAATCATACACTTTTGAGAAGAGATTCATCTTCGATATTTTTCGTAGACACTCAACAAAACTATACTTGCATTCAAACATAGAAATCTGAAGGCAAGAATACTGAAAAGCCAAAATGGATAAGAACAATCAAGATAATTTGAAGGGGTGAACGCATATTCAGTGAGAGCTTTCCATTAATTTTGTTTAGTTTGTTTAGTTTATTTCCTCATTCTTTGTTGTTAGATTTTAGATTATTGTTTAGATTGGGATTTAACTTTGTTTATTCTAGTTGCAGATTATTCATCATCATTCGAAAGATACATCTCTACATTTTAATCTACAGTTACATTTGGTGAACCCGACATATTCAACCATAACTTTCAAATGGCTATAGATTTTTCACGAAAATTTGTTTGAAAGTAGACGACATTATCAAGAGTTTTCACGAAAAAAATCAAATTTTTTGGTGATGTTTTGAATTTTTTATAGTTTTGTTGTTATTTTTCATAAAATATCAATTTTGAGAGAAAATTGTCGAATTTTTTAGATATGTTTACATTTCTGGAAAGAGATTTGAATTTAAATAGGGGTCTGTTCTTTAGGTTTTAAATTTGGATAAAAACTTATTAGTAAAACAACAGATCTTTGAAAATTAAGGTTTCACAAATATTTGCTTGAATCTCACAAATGGTTGCAGATCTATTCACGAATTTTCTTTTTGTAGATTTGGAATTATGTCAGGCACCTTCAATGAAAAAATTAGAGTTTTTGGATGTGTTTTGAATTTTTAATAATTTTTTTATGATTTTTCATAAAAAAAATCATTTCAAGTGCAAAACAAACAATCTTTCAAATTTGTTTACATTTTTGGAAAGCTCTTCAAATTTTAGTATGGGTCTGTTCTCTGTAGTTTTATTTTTACTATCAAAAATATTTCCAAAAATCAGATTTGTCTTGACTAGCTATTAGGGTTTTTGCTTTGTTGGGTTTGTGAATGTGTAGAAAAAAAAAACACTTCAAAGCACACATTGGATAAAGTGGACAAAAAACTTGAAGCTAAATAAAGTCTAGGTGCACACATTCTACCTTTCATCTCTAATCTTTGTCTTTTTTGTCTTGTTATTGTTTTGTTTGCAGCTGTGCTTAGGGGGATAACTTAGTTTTTGCAGGACGAAGCATAGAAGACAATAAAAAACCAAAGACAATATTTTTTGCAGGACGAAAGCCAAAGACAAGAACAATGAACTACTGATCAATTTGCATGCAAGACCTAATGCTTTGTCTTTATTTATTTAGCATGTTTTTTGTCTGGTAGTTAGATAAGCATCGTGTGGGTTAAAAAGAATTTTATATTTGATAGATAAACAATTGTCGTTTGGATTAAAAAGAACGACTGTCTTCTTTGTTGGGTGTTTTGCACATTTTTGTCACCCTTATGATTCAATAATTGAAGTATCCTCTCCCCTTGCACAGTCATGCGATCTTGAGTGTAAGAGAAACGGTTATTGACTCTAGAACTTGGGCCTGTCTTGGTGGGAAAAAGTACTCACCCCAAGACGACTCAGACCAGTAGCACGCTAAAGCCAAGTGACTTCCACCCGGTATATAAAAGTGGATTCTTGCGGAAATCCCATGAATCACACACACTATTCCAACGAGATGGACAGAAATGGACTCTCGCCAACGTTGGATAGTGTCCCACGAACGGAATGCCCTTATTAAAAACCTTGTTGTAGAGTTACCAAAATCCTACCTACTTGTTGGTGCAACAAGGTTGACCCTATGAAGCCGTCTTATATTCTTACGGTTTATGTGTGGAAATGAAATGTATGCCATGGAAGTTTCATGGATACAGTAGCTTGGCTGCCCTGTATAAGTGAGTGTTGTGGAGGGGAGCCAGTGGGGTCAAACTACTAGTCATTCGCCATAAATATGCGTAGCTGGAGAAATCCAAATAAGAATTCAACAAGTATTGTCCTAAAAGCCTAGGTTGTAAATATTTTCGAGTCTTAACAGTCCTTACATCAAAAAAAAAAAAACTGAAAATACATTGATTGTTGTGTTTGTTTTTTATTGTATTCGTCAAAATCTTGATCAAACAAACAAAGTCAGTCAACAACTTTTGGGAAAATTTCAACTTTCAGGAAAATTATTTCAATTGTCAAAAAATCGAGTCACATTTGTGAGTTTAAACGCCACATCTGTATTAGAGAGTCGCATCTGTTAGGGGAAAATCCACATGTGTCTGTCAAAACTTTCATTATTCAGTCTGCATATCATGAGTCGCAAATATCACATTCTAAGTTGCATGTGTGCATGCAAACTGCATCTGTCAGTTCTCAAACCGCATGTGTATCGGTAAACCACATTTGTCATAGGATAAACCACAACTATCAAAAACATCGCATGCACTATCAAAAACCACATTTGTCAACTTTTGAACTGCAACTGTTAGGTGAACCGCATTTTCCTGTCAACTGAAAACATCAAAAAACTATGACCTGAGTTTGAAAACATCATTGTCGTATTTTCTTTAGCTTCTTAAGATCAACCTTGGATTAGAAACTAGTAAATTTTGCTCAAAAACCTTGCATCATTAGGTGTCATATACGTCTTAGTCATAGTCAACGTCTTAGTCATAGTCATCCTAAGTTGCATGCATATAGATACTTCCTAGGAAACTGCATATCATTGAATAGGTAACTTTCCTCATCATTGGATACGTTCATGTTCCGATTTGTCACAAGTCATTGAACCTAGTCGCTTTAGTCCTATTTGTGAATCTTTCCAGCACAACAGTCTAGTTTGGGAAATTCATCTTGTCACCATCTTTGTCCTACAATCAGGTTCCTTGGTCATATTCAAATCCTTGCATGCATTTATTCCATAGGTGGTAGGTTATACCCATTTTAGAATCATTTACCATCATAGTCTACTAAAAAAAATTCATATTGTCTATCCTATCATACATCATCTTAGTATATGCCATTTTAGAAATCATTTTCACAACATCCTTTATTGTCAGAAAATCCAAAAAAAAACATAGACTAAAAATCATATCATTTAGAGACATAATTCCAGATCATTTGCATTACCATCCATCACCGTCTCTTCCGTTGACCTTGATATGCTTGCTAGTCAAGTTGAATACCAATTACTTCACATGGGTCAATACCAACAAGCCATAGACTTCAAAAGAAAGTTTATCCAATCCAAATGCCAATCAACCTCAACCCATGGTCAACTACCCACATATCCATCTTATCAACAACCCATAAACTCTAGTCTTCCATCCATCCACCCTCATTATCAAGATTCCCCTAACACCATTCATGACACTAAGTCACAACAAACTTTCATTAGTCATACCCACCCTAACCTTGACAAGGGAAATCAACCATCCATCAATCCAGTCTAAGTCTCCACATCATATCCTAGTCCTTCATCTTATCCTAATCCTTTATCCATGTCCTATTCTAGTACTTCATCTCATCCTAATCCTCCATTCACATCATATCCTAATCCTCCATTCACATCATATCCTAGTCATGCATCCACACCCTATCCTAGTCCATCATCCCTCAACCATTCCAAGCCTCCACATCCCATCCTAGTCCATCATCCACTAATCCATTCCTACTCACTCCATTCCAACCTACATTTAGTCATGAGAATGCATTTATTCATGGTCTTCATAATCACATTACATTGCCTACACTTGAGGATACATGTCAAAAAGAAAGTCTAAAGCATGACATCATGGCTTCACCTTCATGTCAAGATCAACATAGTCCATCCCATGACCCTATCTTTAGGTTTATCCAAGAAGTCCTTCTAGATAATCATGGCAGCCAAAATACATTTATCCTTGATCAAGATTTCATTCCCAATCAAATCATCCAAGACAAACCTATCTTTGACCAAGACACTACCGTTGATCAAGAAATCCAAAACGATCCACCCATCGACCTTTATGCCATTCATGATCAAACATTTGAGGTTGATCCTACCCAAACTTTGAACACCGCCATTCCCCAAAATGAGACACTTGCCTCCTTTGGAAACATAGATGATCTTCCTCCGGAACGAGAGTCTTCTACACTAGACATATTTTCAAATGATCAAGCTATAGCTAAATTCACTGGACTCCATGATAATGACCATAAGGATAGTTTCTACATCGACATAGAAGCACCGATATCTTTTGAAGAACAGTCAGAATCTAATGTTTCACAAAATCAAACCAAAGATGTTAATCATAAATATATCCAACATGTTAATGAAGCTACAACATCTTATCAAATAGGATCATCTATATTTGTCAGAGCAGGATTTCTTGCAGAAGAGAAGATTCCAAGTAACAGTGTCTACATACACAATGATGGGCTAACATCTTGTTTTCAAAACAAAAAATACCCCATTGCAAACAAAATCTGTCAGAAAATGCAGTATCAAGGAAAAGGACTAGGCCTACATGAGCAAGGAATTCTAGAACCTGTACAACTTCAAGAAAATCCTAGACATCAGGGTCTTGGTTATTCATCAGTCAGAGAATCTAATGATGTTAGTGATACCTCATCGATATTGGGGGCAACTTTATCTGATATAAACATCAAAATGGGGGCCATGAGTAGTTCTTACCATAATATTTCTGCCAAAACTCCTTCCATCCACACCATAAACCATCATTCCAACATGAATAAACCTTCCATTTGGAACCAACAAAAAGAAAAAAATTATTACAAATCCAAAGTTCAAAATCAAATGTCAAAGACCATCAAAGCAATCAAAAATTTGAGTGGACAAATGAAGTTAAAATGGATCCCAAAGAAAAATGGATCAACAAAAGAAAATATTTCAAATCCAAAAGTCAATCAAAATGTGGAACCACAAGAAAAGAGAACTCCCACATATAATAAATGTCCACCTCCTTCAAAATGGTCATCAAGCAAGGCATATAAAAGTGTTGGTTCCAAATGCTATCCCAATCAAAATTCCAAACTCCGCCATCCAACATCCCAAGTTTGGAAAATAAAAAGTAATTCATCTAAACTTCTAAACAATCCCCCCACATCTACCATCATCCGTCATAATCCAACATCTCGTCTAAAGTCCAAAGATCCCATGTCACAAATCCATTGCATCTTGGCAACAACTCTTTATTGTAAGGACTCTAATGGCACTCTATCATGATGTGTGTATTTTGATAAGGCCAACTCTAGTATCAACAAGGGTCACAATGACATTGATCAGTTATATGCAAGTGTTATGATCCTAACAAGACAACTACTTCATAAAGGTCATTATTGGCATATCATGGCTCCAGTCTCTACATCAGCACCATCAATGGATTCAACACAATTAGTGATCATCTAAAGTATCGAGACAATCTTGATTTATTTTTTACCTTGATGAAAACTTGGCAAACAGGCATCATGGTGACACCACAAAAATTAAAAAATGACAAAAATACTAAAGAGAAAAAATTCGTCCAACGGTGAAAACCTGGCAAACAGGCGCTTTGGATAAGTACCATGATGAAAACCTAGAAAATAGACATCATGTGTAAAATAAATTACCTATGTGGATCATTACACTTGGGGGCAAGTCGTCTCATCTCCCATGCCCTTCACATGAAATTTCCTATTAAATTTCCATCTATCCATCTAAACCCTATCACTTTCCATCCATTTTCCCACTGACTTTGATGTTGATAAGGACTACAATACAAAAAAAGGTCATGCTTTGGAAAAACTTTTGACATGTCTATCTTTTGGTCATACCTTATTCATTAAAACTCATGTCATTACCTTCATAGCCTCCTTTTTACTATGCGACATTGTCCTTGGAGACCATATGATAATTCTCTAGTCCAAGCCATCCATGTCTCCTATCTTTTACCAAAGCCATCCATTGTCCTTTTATACCTATCATCCATCTTGGTTTTCCTTGTCTATGCTCTAAAGATCCCTCATCATCCCATCCAGTCCTCATCAAGTCATTCCAATTGCAACAATATGGCAACCTGACGCATCATCCAAAACATTCCTTGACTTTGACCCTGGCCCTACTACAGACTATTATCCTCTTGTCGTATCATTGTCATCTTCACGTTGTTTTGGGATGTGTCCTTCCCACGTCAAACAACGTTGTTGTCATCATCACCTATCAATTGGTATTTAGCTTGGCTAGTAGAAAAATCATGCTTGTCCTTGGATTCATGTGCGTCAGCATCATTCACATGCATTTATCACGATTTTCATAAAAAAATCAACAAGTCATAAAAAAATCAGAAAATGTCCTAAAAAAATTCAAAAACATTAGAAAACATCAAAAATCCAAAAAAAAAAGAAAATGTCAAAAAATCCCAAAAATAGAGTCAAGTCAATCATGTCAAGTCAGTCATGTCAAGTCAATCATGTCAAGTTGGTCATGTTAATTCAATCGTAGACATAGTCAAACTACGTTGCCTCTACGACTGGGACGTAGGCAAGGCCATCAATCGATGTGCCCCCGAGGCATTAGGTCTGTCAATCTAGGTTTGTCATGTATCACACACATTAAATCATGACGCTTTGTATATTCAAATTCATTGGTCGTGTTGAACTACGAGGTCTCTATGTGTACAACGTAGGCAAGGCCAATCAATTGATGAACTCCTGAGACCACACTAGGTCAGCCCAATAGGGTTCATTCACATTCACTATCATACACATTGCATATCATTCACTTAGATGCATGTCTTTAGCCGCATTAGGTCAGTACTTTAGGGTATCATCTCATGTCATACACGGTCAATACACACACACACTTTTAATTAGTCAAGGAATCTAAACAAGTCATGCATCAACAAGACAAAACATCTTAAACTGTCATCAAGTCAACATAAAACACATTGTCAAAGTGATCAACCTATGTCTTAAACAAGATATGTCTTTCTTGTCAACAGACATCATCAAATTTTCATAGTCTCATGTGGCTTGTCACTTCAATGTCATCAGACTCCAACGTCTTATACGACACGTATCTTTATGAAACTAGGCTTTGTCATGCCTTATACAGAAGTCACCAAGTTGAAACCAGACTCAACGTCTTATGTGGTATGTGTCATTCTCTCACATTACGCTATGTCAAACATCACATCAAACAATCCCACAAGATCAAGTTTTGGCGAATACATTTATTTGGCTTTATGACTTTATATCTTATTTTATCTTATCTTATTATCAATTTGTGAATTAGTTTGGTTACTAGCTTTCTTGAGGATGTCCCTTAAAGGATTTAGAGAAGCAATGATGTCTCAGGACTCTTTTTCTTTGGCTGCTATCTGTCAACTGTCTTTTTAACTTTGGTTTTTGAGTCATGTTACTAGTTTCCTCAAGGATGTCCCATCAAGGATTTAGAGGAGCAATGACGTCTCATGACCCATCTTTTATTTGTCTGTTGTTTGTGGTTTGTCTCAACAAAATGACTGGGGCATCTTGTCCTTAGTCTAAGTTAAGACACTCCTTGTCTACGACTGTCTGTTTTCACAGATGGATGACTTTGTACACTATGGTCTATCTCATATCATAGTGTGTGCTATCCATTTGTGTCATGTCCCACCCAATGATGATAAAAAGAAAGCATAGCATATTTGGCAAAATATCGAAGATTATATTTTTCTCAATCAATAACCATTCTTTTTCAATACTAACTTTTTGAATTATCCATGCTAACATTTCTTCTTTTTTGCATCTTCACCACCATTATCTATCCATTTCGAGAGAACACTCATGTTCTTCAAAATCGCCTATCCTCTCGAGGGGGCATACCACTACCTCCTCGTCATTCTCCCTTTCACTGGGGAATACCTTAACCTATTTCATGTTGGGGCACGATCAAGGCATATTTTCTTTGACACAACACCAAAACAACATTGTATCAAAGAGGGGCAAATTGTAGACACCGAAAATTGGTCTAGGCTTGCGAGTACACATTCGACATAATTTTCTATAGTCTGTGGTCTTGATTAAATAATGTTAATTATTTAATTAACCTTTCTAACACATATTTCCTCTATTAATTAAATACCCCTTTTTAATTAATTCATTAATTCATAAATAACCTTTATTCAACTTGATTAATTAAATAAATCATATTTATTTAATTATGTTGTGAACTAATTAATTTAACCCCTTTATCTATCAATTAAATAATTTATTATTTAATTACCCCTTTATCATACTTTTCCAACTATAATTAAATATCTTTATTTAATTATTCATTTAACCCCCTTTATCTATAATTAAATATTTATTATTTAATTATTCATATTATCCTTTTCAACAGTCAAATTAAATAAATTATCTTTATTTATTAAATTAAATCTTTTATTTTTGAATGTTGAATTAAATTAACATTTAATTCATAGTTAGTTATTTATGTCACATTCTTCTATCAATCAGTTATCTAAATCATTCACTCACCTTCTGACTTGAGATCTATTTTTAGTTCTCTAGTTATCTCCAAATTCAACACCAGTTTATCTCTGCGAGAAGACTCTCCATCATAACTAGTCAGTTAACTAGCTCCAACTCATATGCATGATATGTCTATTAATTAAATTTATTTATTTAATTAATTAACTCATGTTTGCATTTGAATGCATTAGTCTTCGAGTTCTAACTTTGGCTTTTGCATACAAAGTCTATTTCTTCTATTTTTGGAGATTAAGATCCTGAACTCGTGTTCTAACTCACGTTCTAACTTAGTCTATATCTGCAGTCTTTCCTGAACTCGTGTTCTAACTCATGTTCTAACTCACGTTCTATCTGAGACATAACTCACATCGCATGGCATTCATCAATCTCGTCCGTCGATCTCTCTTTCAATCTGAGCCGATCGTTCGAAAACACAGAATCTATAAAATGGCCTGTCATAATCATTATCCCCCCTCTCCCGAAATCATACACTTTTGAGAAGAGATTCATCTTTGATATTTTTCGTAGACACTCGAAAAAAATATACTTGCATTCAAACATAGAAATCTGAGGGCAAGAATACTGAAAAGGAAAAATGGAGAAGAACAATTGAGATAATTTGAAGGGGTGAACGCATATTCAGTGAGATATTTCCATTAATTTGTTTAGTTTGTTTAGTTTATTTCCTTGTTCTTCGTTGTTAGATTTTAGATTATTGTTTAGATTAGGATTTAACTTTGTTTATTCTAGTTGCAGATTATTCATCATCATTTGAAAGATACATCTCTACATTTTAATCTACAGTTACAAAATTAATGTTTGATATGAAATAAAATTTGTAAGTGAAACAAATAGATGGATGGTGTTTCCTGCCTTGGTGTTCATTTCTAGTGTTTCCTCTCTCATTTCTACTTTCTTTCTATTGTCGTTTGTGTTTTTTGTTATCTTTCTTAGTAATTTCATAGCTTTTAAATTGTTTGTTGATTACCTAGGTTTGTACAGGGTTAGCTTTGAAATATTGCTCACACAAATGTGTTGAGCGTATTTGTGTGAGCTTATATGGACAATACCCCTTTGGTTGATAGAGGGGGAGAAGCCATCAACAATGAGTTACAAAAATCATTTAAGGAAACTTTGCAAGTAGAAGAACCAAAAGCCTCAACGGATAAAGCAAAGTTCAATGTGCGATTCAAAGGAAACAATTCAGTGCCCTTCAAAAGCAATGGCGGAGCTGATAGCAAGACAATCCAAGGGGGTAAGGATCCTCTCCTTCCCAGGGTTTTGAGAGTTAACCCTAATGAAGATATGGTTAATACCCTAAAGAAAGAAGAGACTAGGCTTAAAAACACTACTATATTTTTGGTATGTCTTAATAACAATAATCTACTAGCTAGAAAATTCTTTGATAACTAACTTAATAGTGTATGGGGAAAAAAGCTTGGTATTTATATTTCATTTTGTAGAATGAATCAAAAAGGGCTCTTTGTCATTTTTCTAAAAAATCATAACATACAAACAAGAGTGTTGGGAAAAAATTATTGGAACATTGGTAAATCCTTGTTTAAGGAGATGGCCTAGTCCCCAAAAGTTGCACAAAAATAAATCATTTTTTCTTCCACCCCAAGATGGATAAATGTTAAAAAGGTGTTTGCACAAATGTGGGCCTTCCTTCCATAATTGCTCAAACCAATAGGGAAAACATTGCAAGTGGAAGATACTCTCTCAACCTTGCCTCATATGAATGCAAGAATGTTGATTTCTTTCAATGAGGGGATTCGAATCCCACAAGTTTTAGAACTCTCCATTAATGACAAAATCTTCAATTATGAAATAGAATCCTTGGGGGGACTTAACTCCTATTTCTTGTGTAAATATGATGGGCATCAAAAAAGAGATTGCCCCAAAATTATCAATAGTCAAAGAAATCAAAACCTTAATCCTCCTAAGGCTACATTCAATGAATCGGAGACTCATAAATCCTCTGAGGAAGTGACCCAAAGCCACTCTAGAAATGTATTCCTAGATGTGAAAAAGATAGATAGCAATTCAGTGAAATCACCAATGGAGGTCTCAAAATTAGTTAAAATGAAGAAGTGGTTGTGGGAACTTGGTAAAATGAACAAGTTTCCATTAACTATTTTAATCCATTATTTCAAGACCCATAAAATTATTTAAGGAAATATTACACTTAGGGTTTAAAGAAGAAGAAAATAAAAAAAAGGAAAACTATGAGTAGATCAAACAATTCTCAAAAACCTAGCAAAAAGGGCAAATGAGATAATATTCGTAAGTGCTTTGATAGATTGTATAAGAATGGGAAAGGGAACCTAAACTCACATAACAAATGATGTTGAACTGCATTAGTTAGAATGTTTGGGGATTGGAATCTCCAAAAAGGAAACATACCTTAAGAACTTTGAGCAATCAAACTAAACATCTTGATTATTTTTTAATACAAGAAGTCAAATTTGTTGGATTTCAATTAAGCAACAATCTGAGATTTGTGTGGAAAGAGTTTGTAGCCTTTCACACCAATCATGAAAGGGGTAAAGGATGAGTTGTTAATCTAGTTAGCAACAATTGGAGTAAGTTTATCAAAAACTCTGGATGCTCTCCCTGCAATAGATGCTTGTGGCTAGAATTAGAAAAGAATGATACTAAATTTGGAATATGTTTTGTATATGCATCCAATGACTACAAGGAAAGAATAGAAATCTTGCGATGGATGGCCTCTTCTCTCTCTAATTTTCCTTGGATCATTGGTGGGGATTTCAATATGATAGAGAACAAAGAAGACAAGCTTGGTGGCAATTCCTAGATGTGGAAAGGCAGTGAGTGGTTTTTTGGGTTTGGAATGAAAAAGATGTTGAGATTATTTGATCCTCTGGAAGGAAAGAAAAAAGATAGAAAAAATATATGGTTTACATGGTGTAACAACCAAGAGGTTGGAAAAAGGGTATATTGTAGATTTGATAGATTCTATGTTAAAAAAGACTCCCTCTTATTTGATAATGATAGCAACACTAATAGTGTCCAAGTAGAGCCAAGAGCACTCCCAGATCACTGTCATATATAAAAGCAATAATTATGTGCAAATCCATTGGACTTGACAATAGCAATCAAAAAGGAGGGCTTCATAAACTTAATATTGAATTACTCAAATAGAAAGACTTCATTGATGGCATACATACACTTAGAAATATCACTAAATCCCTATTTCACATGGGCCGAGCTAGAGACTACTGGAACAAACTTATAGAGAACCTTCAAAGACTTTTGAGTACTATTGGTAAGACAATATCCATAAACAGTAGGAAGACAGAGTGTCTGCTTCAAAAAGAATTATTAAGAATTGAAACCAAATTGCAACTTAATCCTGGCAATAAATAATTGATTCAAAACATCAAAAATATTCAACTTAACTTGAGAAAATATCAGATAAAAAGAGACCAAGGGGCTAGGATTAGAGAAAAGGCTAATTGGGTTAAGGATGGTGATAAAGTCACGAAATATTCCTTTAACATTTTAAGAGCTAAGCATTCCCTAGAATCCATATAGGGCTGATTCTATTCAAGGATAAATGGTCCCATGACAATGAAGATATTAAAAAAGTACTCTTGAAGTTTTATAGACTACTATTCTCTACAAAAGATGAAAACATGAAATTCCTCCAAGCTCAGAACATATGTAAAAGCATTATTTAAAACAAGTTCAATGAAGGTATGGCCAAGGAAGTGGGTAAAGATACTTCAAAAGAGGATATTACCAATGGCATTCTATCCTTTCATAATGGTAAATCTCTTAGCATTGATGGACTCCCAATTGAGTTTTATAAAGAAAACATGAAGTGGGTAGTAGATGAATTTCTTGAAGTATACAAAGAAGCCATTGGAGAAGGTTTCTTGGGTATTAAGATCAATAAAGGAATAATTAAGTTGCTTCCAAAGGATGGGGACAAGAGTAACATAAAAAACTGGCAACCCATCACTCTGTTAAATGTCTCTTACAAAATATTTGCAGAAATGCTAGCTCTAAGACTAATAGACATTCTCCCACTGATTGTTAATAAAACACAAACATGGTTCTTTAAGGGGAGATTTATCTTATAAAATATTTTAACCAATTGGGAAAGCCTGAGTTGGGAAAAAATTAATTTGCAATATGATGGTATTATGTTGCCAGACTTTGAGAAGGCCTATGACTGAGTTGAGTGGTCATTTGTGCTAACCATTTTAAAGGTCATTGGATTTACAGAGTCCTACAATATGGTCAAAATTCTATTAAGGGATACAAATGCTCAAATTGATATCAATGGAGATTTAACATATCCATTTCCACTTGGCAGATCCATTAGGCAAGGTTGCCCTTTAGTTCCTGCCTTATTTGTTATTACCTCTATAACACTTTACTATACATTAAGAACATAATTTCTTGGCCCAAAATTGCATGGTATTATTTTACCGGATGAATCCTCCTTACTCAACATTCAGTTTGTTGATGGTATTGCTCTATATCTTGCCCTGAACTAAGAAAATTTATAAAATCTTATTAAGAGGTTGGATTTCTTATGTCTTGCATTTGGTTCTAAAATATTAGAGACCAAATACATCCTTTTGAGTTGGTATGATCTTCCTCCTAATTGGTTTGGAGCTTGTTGGGTCTCAAAAACGCAAGTTTTAACCACAAGAGGTTGCCAAGCTCTCACAACATTTTTGGCCAACGTACAAGGCCAATTAACATAATTGAACCTTCTGCTCTTTAGGCTCTACTAAACCTAGGCGGGTGCACCTATGTGTATGTTGCAGATTTGAAATATATTTCCCTTCTTGAGCAATCTATCCACAATGGAAAATGGAAGTGGATAGATAAAATCATTACACCTACTCCTACTGCACAAAAGAAAGGCTTTGAATATGTTGTTTTATATGAAATTTGTTCTCTGAGTTGTGATAGATCAGTGCCTTTTATCCACATGGGAAATGGAGTCAAAAATTAAGAATAATATGTGTTTTACTCCTTGGCTTAACTCTATTTGTTAGGCACTTTAAAAAATGAGACTCTATGACTGGCATAAAACTTCATTAATTTATGACTTGCATAAATTATGTTGGAATGTGACTTCACCCGGTTCTTCTTTAACCATCCAAAATAAATCCTTAAATTATTGTGACTTATTTAAAAGAGTTTAATTTTGACTTGTAGACACCAGTTAATTAAATCACACAAAATGGGAATACATTTTGACAAATAAAAAATATACTTGATATACTGATTTAAATGATAAAAGACATGAAGTTGGAGACAACTAGATAAAGAATATGAATGAATACATCATAAAAATTGAACACTAGAAATAATTTCACTAGTTTAAAACATTAACGCCATTACTTTTGCTTCAAGAAAGATTTTTCATTGTTTACATTCCCAATCTTTATTTTTTGTAAAAATCTACCTACTACTACGACTGACCTCCTTCTCTAACTAATTTTTCAAATTATTTATACATTACATACCAAGGGTTGTGACCCTTCACTTTCTCGTTACAACTGCTTCACATTCATTGAAATAAATTAAAATATTTAATTAAATTGCCTTGTCGACCAATTAAATATTTCAACATAGCTCTGCATTTTTGTTTTAATTTATATCATAACACTTTGCCAGAAATTCACCAGTTTAAAACATTATCTCCATTACTTTTGCTTCAAGAAAGGTTTGTCATTGTTTACATTCCCAGTCTTTATTTTCTGTAAAAATCTACCTACTACTATGACTGACCTCCTTCTCTAACTGATTTTTCAAATTATTTATACATTACATACCAAGGGTTGTGACCCTTCACTTTCTCGTTACAACCGCTTCACATTCATTGACATAAATTAAAATATTTAATTAAATTGCCTTGCCGACAAATTAAATATTTTAAAATAGCTCTGCATTTTTGTTTTATTTTATATCATAACACTTTGCCCACTTTTAATATTTCCTTTCTCCAAAGCTTCTTTTTATTTTTACCGCTCTACCATGGTCTTTATTTCTACGTCTCGCGGTACTACGGTGACTGGCTAGTCACTGTCATCTTCTACTGCCTTACCGCGGTCATCATTCTTTCCTCCCACAGTGTTCGCTCGCCATGGTCTTCTCTTCCCTTACTGCTCCACCATGAGCTTCATTTTTACCTCTGGCGGTACTACGGTGACTGCCTTGACTGCTACCTCCATCATTATCTTCATCCACCATGCCATCGCGGTCTCCGACTTGATTCCCTGCGGTACCGTGGTAACACCTCCCTAACTGTTGCCTCCCTACTCACCGCATTACTGCGGTCCTCTCTCTGACTGTCTGCGGTGCCGTGATAACCATGCTTTGACCGCTACCCTCAGCCACTTCACTACTTACCGCGGTCACTGTGATGATTGTCCGTGGTGTGGCGGTAATGGTTACATGACTACACTTAACCGTGATACCGTGAGCCACTCTGCAAGGGGCCATGGTATAGAGGTAAACGGTATCGGCCAAGAAGGATGGATGATAAGGCAACGGTATAAGATATTTTAGCATTATGAAAGGTGGTAAAATGATTTTTTATGAAAAATATAGTGAAATATATGGGTTCAAATGGGTAAAGACCTTAGGATTTTCATGCAAAATTCTAGTTCTAATAGAGCTTTTGGCTGGCAATGGGGCGGCCCTGGAAAGATTGTAAGATATATGGGTATTTCATTCTATGTTTGTCCCTCACTACCTAACATGTGGAATTGGATGTTCTTTAAAATAGAAAAGAAACTAAATAGCTAGGATAGGAATTATTCATCCCTAGCTAGCAGAGTTCAAGTGTGCCAACATATTCTTTCCTCCTACTCCATATACTATGCCTCTTTTTTGTTTTTTGCCAATTATCAAGTTAATAAAATTTAAAAAATTATAAGGCAGTTTTTTTGGTTTGATGGTAGAGGAAAAAGTAAAAAAAATGCAATCAGGTGGGATTGGTGATGTCTTAGTAAAGAGCTTGGGGACTTAGGGTTGAAATATCTAAGATTCCAAGGAATTTCCTTAGCCTCTAAGTGGATTGTAAAATCTATGGATGGAAATGAGCCTTGGAAAATTCTATTAAGAAAGAATATTCAAGAGGTTGTTCCAATAAATGCAAAATAATAAAAAACACAATCATATGCATGATATTTTTTTGGAAGATTCATTGTTGTCCCTTTAGGATCACCTATTTTTTTAAGTATTTGGAAGGCATGGGAGTATTACAGGAACATGATATAAGGAAATGAGGCAATTAACATTGATCATAATGAAGTATATGGATTTAGATCAATATGGTGGAATATAACCCACATTAAAAAGTCATTGGCCTTCCTGCAAGGATGTTCTGCAAATAAATGAAACTCAAAGGGCATATCTCCATTTAATGACCTATTTATGAACAATAGACTCAAAACATGGCCTTCCCTACAAACTGAATACAACCTGATAGATTCCAACAAGATAAATTATATTGTCATAATGAACACACTGGAAAAGCTGAAGCAACCAGTTAAGATAGAAAATAATCTTGTTTTATATGAGAAATCACATGGATTGATGGCTCCCCTTCTTGAAAACAAAGGCTCTTTGTTTGTACAATATCTTATCCCAAAATTAAAGCATCTTTGAACATGTTAATAAAGTATGGGCGCAATTGAATTTAGAAAACAAAGAATGGTCAAAGTGTTCCAAGGCTATTGTTCTAATAAACTTGAGTCAAAGAAAAGTTATTTTAGATGGCTTTTAATCCTTCATAAATCAGTCATTGGTTCTACCCCTATCTCTTGTCCTTTACGTGGTTGTAGAGAAGATAGTGTTCATTTTTTTTAATGCAAATTTGCTTCAACCATTTGGTCTTTATTCATGGGTAACATTGTGGGGTGGGATATTAGAGATAAAGTTTCTTGGTTTGAAGTCTTAGATGGATATGTTAAAGGTCTTGATAAAAAGTCTAACCTTTTTTGGTTGTCTTTTAGCTGCTAAAACATTGTGGTTTTTGTGGAAAAAGAAGAATGAGCATGCATACCAAGGAAAGGAAAGGATCCTTACTAAGTATAAAAATAGACTCACTTTTCTAATGATTATTGAACATGTCACATTAACTTTGAAGATCCAATAGACAAGTTCATCAATATCATTGAAGAAGGCTCTTCACCATTGTACAAAGAAGACATTTAGAAAGCAGATTATTGTCCTCAAGATCTGAGAAAGGTGGAGAAGAAGTTTCAAGAAGAATACATACACTTTCAGAATGCTTATCGCAAAGAAAATAAGTACCAACTCTAGAAGGATGCTATTGTAAGGGACCTAGAAATTTCTCATCAAAACTTGGATTATTCAAGACAGTAATAATGAATGATGAATCTATAACTAATAGTACTAAATTATACTATATATTTTTTGTTGATTTGTTTCAATATTTTTGGTTTGTAACCAGTGTATAGCCTGGTTGGGGCTTATTTGATGTGACCACCTTGGTCACATAATTGTAACCAGTATATTCTTTTTGGGAATCGATTTTCAATATAAAAAAAAATAAAAAATTGTAACATAAACTAGTTTTACATATCCCTCGTGAGAGAAAAATATATAAAACAAGTATTAAAAATCCATAATATAAATGATAATATGTATACCACAAGATATCACCAAATGCACCATTGGAAAACCCTCTCAAAGGAAAACCTAGCCTCCAAAAGTACCTATTGAGTCTTAAAATCATTGCTCACACTTCTAGAGGAACCAATGACTTTCCAATGCAAAGGAAATGTCATCCTATGGATGGATTGATCAGCTCATTAACAAAAATTGAGTTATGACATGTCAATTTCTAAGAGTGGATAGTATCTCTTTCACTTTGGGCTCAACTAGACCCAAGAGGGTGTTCCTGGAGGTAATATCAAACAAGATTTAATCACTAGAGATATGCAAATAGATTGATTGTATTACTATCTAGATGTATGATTAGCCCACAAATTTTTCATTAGACCAAGACTAACCTATTGCACATATAACCTTTATTAAGTCGATGAAGATATGGGGGACATTATTCTCTAAGATAAAAATATATACTATGGATTACTTTAGATATTTTTAAAGTCAATTATTGAATCATGAAGTGCATATGAACTACTTCCTACTCCTAATATATTGGTTAATGATAATGTTGATTATAATGGTTCATAGAGGGTCAAATAATTCTAGGACTAGCGTCTTATATTGAGTTATAATCATAATAAACCAAAAGACACCACACATAGAAATGACAAAACAAATATGATATCAACAACTAAATATTCATAACAACCCCTCTCAAAACTTCCAAAATTTGATATAGAATATTGAAAATACCATTAAAAAACATTTACAATGTGTTAAAGTGTCGTAACACTTATCAAATCAATATTACATTTGCACTAGAAAACATGGCAAGAGAAAATCTTGAGTTAAGAAGAATCACACTTCATTGCTTGGAAGTCTTCCTAAATATCCACAACTAGCTAATGAGACATCCAATTAAAATCATATGCTACATGATAGATACATCTTCATGATTTGTTAGATGAGTTGGTATAATGGTGACTAGACAAGTAAGGATTGAAACCCTAGATCTTTCTCGATGTTGTAGTTGCATTGAAATAAAATAATGACCAACCATTTAAATGAGAAATGAACTAGTATTTATAACACTTAGTTAGGATGTTGAATGCTTATAGAAAATTCACTTAACACTAGATTTTATTAATTTTTCATGTGGATCAAGTCAAAATCTCATGAAATCCACTAAAAATGGTAGCTTAAAGATAGCATTAGATTACTTGCATATAAATATTCATATTGTATTCATGATGGCATGATGCTCTTCATCATCTAATGTTGATTACAAATCTTAGGTTTGCACCCTTCAACTGAGCAACATGTTTTAGGTAGGAAAGAGTCCACTATTAGTTGTATGGGTCAAATGGGGCATTAGTGATAGTTAGATATGTCTAGGAGTAGTTGGAGCAATTAGGAGGTGACATGGAGTATTAGAAAAAATTGATGAGAAATAGAACGTGAGAAGAGGATGTAGGATTTTAGGTTCAGATTATATATGTGGTGTGGATAAAGGAACGGAAATCCTAAAGTCCAAAGAAACACCACAAAAATTGGAAAAGAGTAAATAGAATATTTGGAGGATATGTAATGGAATTACATGGGAGTGGACATCAATATGGGATTTTCAAGTGGAAGAAAGATATTTGGATGTAAGTATAAAGTTTGCATAAGAAAGAATAACAAAGTGAAAAGTCCTTATCATTCTTTATGAAAAAGGGTGTAGAAGTGGATGATGGAAGTTGGATATAGAATAATATACCTAGGAGGATTCCAAATATCTAGATGTATTGGGGAATCCCACAAAAAGGAGAGAATGGAAGACTTTTAGTAATGTGAGGAAGATTCAAAGGTAAAAGGGAATGGAGATGTTCAAACGAATATTAGGAGTATACAAGATAGAGCTTAGGGAATTTGTAGGTAAATCTTATGGAATTAGATGTTGAATGTGGATGAAGTGGAAGGGGGAAATATTTGAATCTACCTTTAAATTTTGTAAAAATAGAGAGAAAAGGGAACAAAAGTTTGTGAGGATTGGGAGTAGAGTGGATAAGGGTAAGGGAGGAAATATGATCATCCAAAACTCAATTAGGATCCCACAAAATAGAGGACGTGACAAAAATGGAAGAATTAAGGAATCTATTGGGAGTTGGGGGTCAGGGATACTAAGGAAATCATAAAAGGCATGCAAATAAGAGGATGAATAGAACTATACTCTAAAATATAATACAATTGTTATGTTGTATGAGTGTTTCGACATTGAGTTCTATTGTTAGGAGATGGTTATCTTCATGTGATTGGAGAATTTTATCCTTGGTTTAGAGTATGTTTGGTATGTGTATTGGTTTACTCTAGATACTAGTTTGATTTTTTATATGATACAGGTTTTCTTGAGACCGGGATGCATGCATCCATAAATACATAAACTCAATTTTATCCATATAAATTCATGAAATGTAAATTATCTCATCTACACTTCATCATAAACTCAAGTTTATCCATCATAACAAGGAGTTTAAAATGGAAATCGATGATGGTGCATACCAAGTTCATTAAATAGTTTTAAAAAAAAATGATTATATCACCCAAAAAATTATGCCTATAATGCATTTGAAATAGTCCCAAGTAGTCCACCTATACATCATATCAATGTAGAGGATGATCTGGAATCCCTACATTTTAAATGATGTTAAATCATATAATTCAATCTCATTCACTTTTGCTTATATATATTGATATACAAGATAAATAACATTTAGTTTCTCACATGGATGCTCATTCCAATGAAGGTGATATCTCTCATCAACTAAATATAATGTTCATTACGAGCATCATGTATCTTCATCTAATATGACAAAGGACACAATTTTTTATAAAATTTTGGTTGGTCTAGGCATAGTCACACACACATCCATAGTTTCCTGAATTTTAATAGCCTTTGTACCATTGTATAGTGTCACATGCACTTTTTTCCATTCAATGCATGTCATTAAATACTAGCACAACTATATGACACACTGTTTTATGTATAGTTCTCTCATAGCCTTGCACAATGCCACATAGTGCTAGTGCAACAATTGTTGGATAATTAGGGTGAAAACTTGCAGCAATAGAACTTAACAATGTGTTTTCAAATATGAAACTATGTGCCCAAGATTACCATAAAAAGATTATGTGATTAACAATTCAACATTGAAAGCAAAAACAACAATACCACAAGTTGCCAAACATGAGTGACACAAGATATGTGTGGAGAAACCCTTGCAAGAAAAAAACTCCACACCCAAAGAGATCCAATGTTTGTATTAATATTCAAATGAGATGCAACAATGCAATACTCCTCTATGTATTCTGACAACACTTCGTCACTCTGGTAACTTGCAAACAAACTCTTACAAACTACCATCTCAAGGCTCCAATGTATAGAAGTTTGTGGGAGAGAATACCACAAATGTGTAATGTCCCCTTTTGGGATAACCCTAAATATTGCTCTAGAATCTCAAGCTTGATGTAGTTAGTGTTATAACTTACCACTTATATTCTTAAAGGAAGATAAACCTTGGTTTAGGTCCTGTATTCATGTTAGAGATCCATCACTCAAGTAGCCTGGAAATTGGTACTCCGTATTGAACCTTATAATAAAACATTAGTAACTCTATTTTAAATGATATTTTGACCTTAGAAACTTCATAATTAACTAACTAGTCCTACTATGTGTTTGCTCAATTATAGATCATACAAAATGAGGATGATGATAGGTGGTCTCAGTCTCTCCCCTCTTCATGTGGCACATGCCATTTATATGACCCGGTGAGACTCTTAACCTCCTTTTCAACATTTGTGTTCCATCTCCCATAATTGAATCCTCTCCCTCGTCACACCATAGTAGGAAGGTGGGATTACAATGGTTAATCCCATGATTGAACTAGACCTAGAGGCAACAACCTTTGTTCCTAAAGGTAGAACCCCTCTAGCCCTCATGGGCTCATTATGTCCCACCCTAAGTGGCGTATCTAGTGGAGATCAACCTAGACCCAAGGGTAGTACCCTCATATATCCCAGGAGGCAAGTACCCCCTTGGCCCTTATGGGCTCATTATGTCCCACCCCTAGGTGGCATATCTAGGAGACTTTGTTGCACAAATTCCACTTTGTAATCCCTCTCCCCCACCATGGTGGAACATGGATATCATAATATAAACAAATTAACAATGTACATATGTATATAAAATTTTGAATATATCATAATTAGAAATAAACAATAAATAATAATAAATAATAAACAATAGTGAATTAATCTATGATTCTACTTTATAAATTTTGAACAATATATGATTGGAATCAAACCATAAGTACACCTAATAAATAGACTTATTGATCCTACTTTATAAGATCATATCATATTGGAAACAAACAGTAAAAAGCATGCCCATAGGTTATCCCTACTTTATATCCATAATAGATCACTCTCATAATAATAATTTGAAAGATTTTCCCGAAGTATGTGTTGGTGTTTTAATTTTCCCAGCTAAGGCTTTGTAATTCCCTAAGAGGTAGCCAACCTTTATATTCAAGAACTAACAAATTTAGTGGCCAATTAACGAGATTCAATCAAAGACTGAGATATCCTACACTTTTGGCTCTGTCAAACCAAGGAGGGTTTTCCTAAGTGTGTTCATAAGAATGTTTTATGACTTGGTAAGAACACTTCTTACAGATACAGTACCAATCAATGCAATTAGATAGAAATTACCCTGGTTGTGGAAAACCAAAGAATAATAACAATTATCTTAAAGAAATGAGACTAAAAATTTAACATAAGATTTGCATCTCAAAAGAGATAAGGTTTGATATTTTAGATTGTTCAGATGTTGAACCACCGTGCTTAGAACTACAACCCTGTACTCTCAAAAAAGGAATCCTGAAGAAATTACCCAGTGCCTCATCCATTGGACGGGATTAACACAAAACATAACCCAAATATCATGGACGTATCACCATAATGATTTACACTATGAGATTTTGAGTTTTCAAAACAATACACCTTAAGGAATCTTGAATACAACATCACAAATTTGTAACTCATTTTCAAGCAATTTGATTAACTCATTAAGTTAAAGCAGAAAAATGAAGTACACACTCAAATATACCATTGAAGTTGAATGAATATATCATTAATAAACTCATTCACAACTCATGACATGAAACCAGGAGAGCAATTGTTGTAATAGATTTTCATTATTGCTTCAATATCTGTTATTACATAAGTAGAGCCTGCTTGTTTCATAATATTCCCGCCCCAGAAGAGACGTACTAGTTAATACCTTCAAAAAACCTACAGTAAAAAAATTGGCTGTACATATACTAAGTCTCAGGACACAGAAAATCTGACCATAACAATGAGCCGTAAAATCTCCTTTATAGAACAAGAGAGCAACAAGCACCGAGCTCCATTGTTAATTTCAAAATAAATTTCATTCTAATGAAATGAAATTTGAATTCACATTCCAAAAAATATTCTTCATCATTAGAAATAACAATAAACAATATGAGGAATCAAAACAGTTACACCCAGTAACTAGTTGGAGAAAAAACAAAAGAGTGTGTCATGCACGCGCATGTCCACATCCAAAAAATTAACCACCGGAACAACACCACACACGAGCAACACACACCACCCACCAGCAATCACTTAGCCAACACACGACCCTGGTACAAGCGACCGCTTCTGGTTCTTGCTTCAGTTTGAAGCGAAACCATTCTCTTTTTCCTATCCACACCAACACTAGTCCCAACAACATGGTGCCATTATAGTTATTGGTGAAATTGCAAGGACCTCCTCGTCGACATCCATGAGCTCGATCATGGCCATGAGAAAACACCGCTAGTCCAAGTCAGTCTCAGACCCATTGCTGCCAGAGCTCGAAGAGAGCACAATAGGGGAAATGCAATGCCCAAACCGCTTGCCCACACTTTGGGCACTCGCTTCAGGAGCACTAGGAACATGTTGTTCATCTTTGCGCTGCGAATTCCTCACGCCCACTTTGGCACTTCGGTGCACCATAGACTTATCCATTGAAGATGCATAGCTTCAAACTACAAACAAATCCACTACCTGCAAACAGATCGACTCAAAATGCAATGGTAATACTGAGCAATTCAACAGGTATTTATAGAGTAAACTGGTGCAGGGAATATTAATTGCCCAAATGCATGTATGAGCATGTGAGCGATTAATGGCTAATGTTGCCACCACAAAATTATTCCAGGCGTACAACCCATCATTATATTTATCAGGAGGATACCACTTGCACGCAAGGAAATCAGGAGAAAATCCACTAAAAAAACTCGCGTCATTAATGAAAACAAGTTGCAAAGCGCAAAAACTTCTCACATGGATGAACAATAACCCTTTGAATTTGAACTGTTGATGTGGAACAGACCTGGAAATTCAAACAGCTTAGATCAAGTCAATGATCGTTGAAAATCCACATCACTGCCTGGGAAAAACCACAACCAATCACAACCCACGAAAATAGGAGGTCACGATCGGGCAGCAAGCCCCACCTAGCCCCCGTTGCTCCAAGAGCCAAGCCACATGTCATCATTTTGCAAACCTCACGATACTTTGGGAACATTTAACTTGATCGTGTGATGCTTGCAAGGGACGATCATCATTAATCCTTATCATTAAATTCACACTGGTGAAATGACGCCCAGTTGTCACTGCTGGCGCATTGGGAAAAGGCCCCACTCCTCCGTATATGACAAATGGCAACATCTCACACACCTCACACCACCTAAGTGACATTAGTAGGAAAAACTACAAGGTTCGTGAGGAACAATCCAGATTAAAATCCGTGATCGAACAGTTCGCCAAGCCTCATAAAACAAATATAATATACTGGTGGGGCCAGCTGGAAAAAACCTTTGGCGACATAAACATTTAGGCCCAAGTGGAAAATAGGAGACCGATAGGTCAGGTAAAAAGGGGTCGGTAAGAGCATGAAGTAAAGGCTCAGTTAGATGACTTAAGTGACTAGTAACCCTCGACAAGTCAACGTTAAAATATAACGCGAGGGTTTTAAAAGATACCAATCAATCTTTCATGAGCGATCAAAATGCTAAACTCAAAATATCAAACCTCCAATCTTTTAAAAGTAACCAGTCATGCCCCATTTAGGAAAAATTTTGATAAATTTTAATAGTTCCATCAGTGGCTTCGACTGGGGATGTATGCCCCCTGTGGGCATAGCAAGAATTCAGAATCTCTGGTTTCGTAGACCAGACTACTGAATCACACAAGTGCCTTGATGGATGTTCTACCATGCTTGTCAATTGGAACCTGTGTATATCCAACTTGGTGGCCCCAAGCCACGAAATAAGAGAAATCAAATTTTACCCCTGTCAAAAACAAAATTCTCTATTACTTGGAGTAAACCAAGTCTGCAAATTTTACTTCTTGATGCTTCTAAGTTACTAGAGTAATCAGTATGCCTGGAAGTATCATTATGTTTACTTATACTCCCATGCATTTGATCTGTCAGCACCCTGTGTCCAAACATTAATTATAACACATGACCATAATGACATTTTTCCTTACCTTGCACCTGGTCATACTTCATAGAATGCTTACTCAATTGAGCTGAGAAGCAAAAACATTCATAATTTATCTGGTCTGAAACATCACACATCTTAGCATTATGATCAGCTTGTACATAGAACTGAAAATTTTCATATAAAACTATGTGCATGTTACACCGACCCTCATTGCACAAAAAGGAGGACACATAACTCAAGGAATCCTCACCCTCATGCTTTCCACACAAGCTTGGTTGCCAACACCTTTGTTCATATATTTTGGAACACATCCTGATACCACAGAGGTGGGCAATATAAGTTACATCTTTCTCCAGGGAATGTGTAAACACATTCATCTCAGGCCCCTCAGTATACATCCCTTCCTGCAATCCTTCATCCATTCCCAAATGAAAAACCTCAAAATCAGTGTCAAACACATCAATCTCAACATGGGCAATAGAGAAACAAAAGTATGCACTGGCCTCCTTGTGTTTAGTACCACCTGCTGTATGTGTTAATTTATAAGTGAAAATTTCAACACATGTTGAAAAAATTTCACCAGCAATATCAATGCCACCTTCATTATAAGCTAGAAACTTTTCACCAGCAATATCAATGTCACCTTCATACAAACAGTTAGGAGTATCAATAGTACCAATATATTCATCAATATGTTGGTTATCTCCAGTACTATTGTTTTGATCACACACCTCATTATCCTCAAGTTCCTCAACAAGCTTGTTCCATTGCCAGTATACCTAGAGTATACTCTAGACATTCATCATTTGAAAACTACTCCTTCAATTGGAAATAAGTAAAATCATGAGGTTCCACATTTCCATACAACTTTGGTAGAAGGAGAGGCTCATCTCCATCCTCGGTAATGTAGTTATCACCTCTAAAATCACAATCACTAGCTTGTAACAAAATCTTAGTGATATGAGCATTACAATCAGAATAAGGAAAACCAATGGGTGTCTCACTTGATCCTTCATCACTTTGCCCCTCAAATTCTTGTGCAGTTATCCAAATTTCGTCAAAATGGCAAGCATTATCTTCATTTTGTGTAGATACACTCTTGGTTGATTCTACGATCTCTATCCATTTAAGGACTTGAGCCAAGTTAGCAGGTTTCAATTCTTTTGGCAAAGCACTCAACCTCGGTTCATAAAGTTCACAAAACAAGTC
The DNA here is from genome assembly GCA_007115665.2 of Sequoiadendron giganteum. NCBI lineage: Eukaryota > Viridiplantae > Streptophyta > Pinopsida > Cupressales > Cupressaceae > Sequoiadendron > Sequoiadendron giganteum. Next base: position 87,929,465 of record CM021106.1, on the reverse strand, counting down.
AATGCATTCAAAATAATTAGGTCTGAGACCTCTAGGACTTTGTATTAAGGCATCCAAAAATCTCAAGAAAAACTCATATGGTGATTCTTCCTCTTGTCTCTTCATCTCATACAATTCTGGCACAAAAGAAGTTTGATCATCACCATTCAAATTGGACTGTATTTCAACTTGGATCTCATCATCATCACATTGTAATGGTGGAGATATTATGGTTTTCAAAGCACTCTGATCATAATCAGTGTTCTATGCAATCAACTCTAAAATTTTATTAGTATGAGCTAGGCCAGGGTAATCAATACTTGCAGCTACATACCCTTTCATCATTGAGTATTTCATGTTGTTCTCAATCTCCATAGCCATTTGATATGCTTGGTGTAGGTTTGTAGGTTCTTTATCTCTTAATAGGTAACCCATCCTTTTGTCAAAAGCACCAAGATATAGAACCAAGCATTCAACCTCACTTGGTCTTATTTCTCTAGGGATTTCTCTTAAAGCTCTTGAAAATCTGGGATTAAAATATGGGACTATCTCATCTTCCTTTATGTGGATTCCCATAAAACCTTTTCTTAATATGTTGGGATTGACTCTTTCACTAAATTGTTCAATAAAAACTATCACCAACTGATTCCACGAGTTAACAGAATAGGTGGGTAAATATGAAAACCAATCCCTGACATCACCCCTTAAGGATTGCACAAAAAGCTTCATAACAACATCCTCGTGACTGATTTCATAATCCCCCATTACATCTAGAAAATATTGTAGATGCTTAGAGGTGGATTCTGCACTTTGCCCTGTGTATTTAAGCAAATACTTCCTAATCTTCTTAGGAATTAGATGAGGGTAACCACTGACATCACTGAAAATAAAAGGCATATATCTTTGAGTTACAAAACCCCCTGAAGGGCTTAATGAAACTTGTTCCCTTTGCATATTTATGTCTGACTTCTTGTATGAGAAACCTCTTATACCCATTTAAAATTTGTCAAAACAATACATGTTTATTAAACATATCATTTACCATTTCAACCATGATTCCATCAGTGAGTGAAATTATTACTCCTTGCTTTCAGAAGTATGATACAACATAAACATGTTTCACAAGTGATTTTACATATTGCATCATTAGAAGAATGGAAAATCTAATCATTTTTCCTTTTTTGATGCTAGAACATCTAATTTGGAACCATTTTTCATCCTTAATTACAAACACCCCTCACAATTAGAATAGTGAATTGTTTAGATGTAATAAGAAAATGAAAATACCTAGTAACTTTGGCAGTAGTTGTTAATCTTCTCTCCTTGACTATAAATATCACAGATCTGGGACTTTTCCTTCATATATCAACTGGTTCTTCAGACAGAGTCGCCACCTCTTCAACAAAGGATTGAATTTCAAAAGAATATGAAATTATTTTTCAAAGCTTGTCACATTCTGGGTCTTTGTCCACAATAGAGTCATACCTCAAATATTCTAACACCATGCCGCTACCAATCTCCTTCAAATCCATAATCTGTCACCATCAAAACTTAACATTCAAATCCACTAAACAAATGATTCTGGATAGCCCCCTCCAACTGTTGTGGTTTCTCTTTTCTCTTTTTATTTTAAATTTCTTAGAAGTTCTCCCCAATGAAACTACCATTCAACTAATGATTCAGGTAGAGAGCCTATTCCATTGAGTTTAACCTTTATGGTTACAAGTAATATGTCAGTTATTATAATGAAATTTATAACAGGACTGTCTGCACCCAAAACTCCTGAGTCCTTTTCTAGCATAACACCACAGATCATAGGATTTTCAGGTTCATTTCAACAACCTCTTCCTTCTATGGTTGAAAAATGTTCACTATTTAAATTTAGAATGGCAAATCATTTGACTCTATGGAATGAATCTATAACAACACCGTTTGCAACCACAACTTATGAGTTTGTTCCCCAGCAGAGTCACCATTCTGTTGGTGTTTTAATTTTCTTAGCTAAGGCTTTGTAATTCCCTAAGAGGTATCCAACCTCTATATTCAAGAACTAACAAAGTTAGTGGCCAACTAACGAGATTCATTCAAAGACTGAGATCTCCTCCACTTTTGGCTCTGTCAAACCAAGGAGGGTTTCCCTAAGTGTGTTCATAAGAATGTTTTATGACCTGGTAAGAAAAATTCTTCTTACAGATACAGTCCCCATTAACACAATTAGATAGAAATTACCCTAGCTATGGAAAACCAAAGAATAATAACAATTATCTTAAAGAAACGAGACTAAAAATTTAACATAAGATTTGCATCTCAAAAGAGATAAGGTTTGATATTTTAGATTGTTTAGATTTTGAACCACCGTGCTTAGAACTACAACCCTGTACTCTCAAAAAAGGAATCCTGAAGAAATTACCCAGTGCCTCATCCATTGGGCGGGAGTCACACAAAACATAACCTAGATATCATGGACATATCACCATAATGATTTACACTATGAGATTTTGAGTTTTCAAAACAATACTCCTTAAGGAATCCTGAATACAACATCACAAATTTGTAACTCATTTTCAAGCAATTTGATTAACTCATTAAGTTAAAGCAAGAAAATAAAGTACACACTCAAATATACTATTGAAGCTGAATGAATATATCATTAATAAACTCATTCACAACTCATGTCATGAAACCAGGAGATAAATTGTTCTAATAGATTTTCATTATTGCTTCAATATTTGTTATTACATAAGCAAAGCCTGGTTGTTTCATAATATTCCCACCCTAGAAGAGATGTACTAGTTAATACCTTCAAAAAACCTACAATAAACAAACTGATTGTACATATATTAAGCCTTAGGACACAAAAAATCTGACCATAACAATGAGCCATAAAATCTCTTTTATAGAACATGAGAGCAACAAGCATCGGGCTCCATTGTTAATTTCAAAATAAATTTCATTCTAATGAAATGAAATTTGAATTCACATTCCAAAAAATATTCCTTATCATTAGAAATAACAATAAACGATCCAAGGAATCAAAACGGTTACACCTAGTAACCGGTCGAAGAAAAAACAAAAGAGCGTGCCACGCACGCGCACACCCACATCCAAAAAATGAACCATCGAAAAAACACCACCCACGAGCAACACACACCACCCACCAACAATAACTTAGCCAACACACGACCCTGGTACAGGCAACCGCTTCTGGTTCTTGCTTCAGTTTGAAGTGAAACCATTCTCTTTTTCCTATCCACACCAGCACTAGTCTCAGCAACACGACACAGTGCCATTGTAGTTATTGGTGAAACTGCAAGGACCTCCTTGTCGACACCCATGAGCTCGGTCATGGCCGCGAGAAAACACCAATAGCTTGAGTTATTCTCAGACCCATCGCCGCTAGAGCTCGAAGAGAGAATGATAGGGGAAATGCAGCGCCCAAACCACTTGCCCACACCTCAGGCACTTGCTTCAGGAGAACTAGGAACAAGTTGTTCCTCTTTGCACTGTGAATTCCTCGTGCCCACTCTGGCATTTCGGCGTACCACAGACTTATCCATTGAAGATGCATAGTTCGAAACTACAAACAAATCCACTACCAACAAACAAATCAACTCAAAATGCAATGATAATACTGAGCAATTCAACACGTATTTATAGAGTAAACTGGTGCAGGGAATATTAGTTGCCCAAATGCTTGTATGAGCATGCGAGCGATTAGTGGCTGATGTTGCCACCACAAAATTATTCCAGGCGTACAACCCATCATTGTATTTGTCAAGAGGATACTGCCCACACACAAGGAAATCAAGAGAAAATCCACTAAAAAAACCGCGTCATTAATGAAAACAAGTTGTAGAGCGCAAAAAATTCTCACACGGATGAACAATAACCCTTTGAATTTGAACCATTGATGTGGAACAGACCTGACAAGTCATATAACTCAAATCAAGTCAATGTTCGTTGAAAATCCACATCACTGCTTGGGAAAAACCACAACCAATCACAACCCATGAAAACAGGAGGTTACGATCGAGCAACAGGCCCCACCTAGCCCTCGTTGCTCCAAGAGCCAAGCCACGTGTCACTGTTTTCACAAACCTCGTAGTACTTTGGGAATATTTAACCCGATCGTGCGAGGCTTGCGAGGGATGGTCATCATTAAATTCCCACTTGGTGAAATGACGCCCACTTGTCACTGTTGGCGCATCGGGAAAATGCCCCACTCCTCTGTATATGACAGATGGTGACATCTCGCACACCTCGCACCATCTAAGTGACATCAATAGGAAAACCTACGAGGTTCGTGAGGAACAGTCCAGATCAAAACCCGTGATCAGACGGTTTGCAAGTTGCATAAAACAAATATAATATACTGGTGGGGCCGATCGGAAAAAACCTTCAACGGCATAAACATTTATGCCCAAGTGGCAAATAGGAGACTGATAGGTCAGGTGAAAAGGGGTCGGTAAGAGCATGAAGGAAAGGCTTAGACAAATGACTTAAGTGACCGGTAACCCTCAACAACAAGTCAACGTTAAAATATAACGCGAGGGTTTTAAAAGATACCAATCAATCTTTCATGAGTGATGAAAACCCTAAACCCAAAATATCAAACCTCCACTCTTTTAAAAGTAACCAGTCATGCCCCATTTACATAGAATTTTGACAAATTTTAAAAGTCCCATCAGTATGCAATCTGTATATTATTCTTTTATTTCTAGATCGATGCCTTCTTCTCTTCACTTCTTATCCTTCCTATATCTCAATGCCATAAAGGAAAGGCCATGTATTTTTGAGGAGCAATTTCCACGTAGGAGGACATGTCTTTTAGTCAACAAACAACATTTATTAATGTTTATTGACTATCAATAGGTGCATATATTTAAGCACTGCCTTTGACTTGCTTCCTATATGAATCACTGCCTCCATGTTGCTTTGCATTTATTACTCTAAGACACTATCCTACTATTGATTGATGTATGTTGTTGATAGTTATATCTTTACTAATCGTATCTCCCTTCAACTACTTGTGTTTCCTTATTATTGTTATATGTTTGTTTTTATATCGGTTATATATATATATTTATAGTATCATATTATAATAATAATTATAATGCTCAGATGTAATAATAATTTTATAGCTTTGGATATAATTACTATATGAATTTTAATAATCAGATAATTGTAAATAATGCCAATTAATCTATTAGATGATTGGCATTGATAATTATAATATTATTTAAATAATAATATTTAAATTATAATTTAGATTTTTATATATATTTATTTTATTTGATTATTGATCCTTTGTATTTCAATATCTCGTATTTTAATCATTGAAGTACATAAATTGTCAATATATATTATTATTCTATTTCAATGTGTTACAATCTTTTATTATGTTATGTATTGCACATTAATATATTATAATGATTATAATATTTAGTATTTATATTTTGGTAATTACAATTACAATTTATTATTTATAATTATAATATTATCTTCGATAATTATAATTAATTTTTTAATGTTTTAATATGTATTTTGTTTATCTTGTTTTTTATGCTTTATATCCCAATGCTACAATGTCGAGGGACATGACAATCCTCCCCACTCAAAATTGTTTGTCCTTGAGCAATCACAATTCTAAACATATTTTCATATTAGGAGTCACGTCCTTTCACACCTCCTCTAGGTTCTTAGGGCCTTAATTTAAGTCTCTTGCAAGGTTAACTAGGGTTCTATTCTTAATTATATTCTCTCATTGAAATGCTCTTCTTTTGTACCACAATTTAAGGGAGTTACACCTTTTTACTTTAATAGTCGCATCCCTTATTGGATACTAATAATAATTCGGTTTTAGATAATTTAATTTGATAGTGCCTTCCAACCCCATAAGCATTTTGAGAGACAACATTAACATTCTCATAGTTTAAGCATAAAGAAATACAATGATGAGCTCCACATGAATCATAAATTAAAGCTGAAAGCCAAGTAGCTCAACCAAGTAGACAAGTAGCTCAACCAAGCAAACAAATAGATCAAGAAAGCAAGCAACCTACTCAAGTAGACAGCTGGTAGCTCAAGCACACAAGCAACCAACTCAAGTAGACAAGTAGGTAGCTCAAGCACACTAGCAACCAGCTTAAGCAAGTAGGCAACTAGCTCAAATAGACAAGTAGGTAGCTCAAGCACATAGCCAAGTAGCTCAATCACGCAATCGAGTAGCTTAAAAAAACAACCAACCTACTTAAGAAACTTGACATAAACCATTTTTAACACTTTCATAGTTTTTTAAGCATAAATTAATCATAAACACAATGACAAGCTCCACCATACATCACAAATACATAGCAAATAGTTATACACAATGACTAGCTAACACATCACAATGATTGACACACACATGTCCATAATGCATCCTAGATAGAAAGAATATTGGTGCATTACACACTACACCATGGGTCCTATCCTTTCCTCTGGTATACATATGAGCACACAATATACACTCAAAGTCACAAAGTATATGCAGGGTATACACATAATTGCATAAATACATGTAAGTCACAAAGTATACACATGAAAGGCATACACATGAATTATTGGATTACTTAAGAAGGCCAAATAGTTAAGTCTAATTGAGTGGTAGTTAAAGTGGGAATGTCCCGCATGATGGCAGGAACATGCTCTGATACCACTTGTAATGTCCCCTTTTGGGATAACCCTAAATCTTGCCCTAAAATCTCAAGCTTAATGTAGTTAGGGTTATAACTTACCGTGCTTAGATTCTTAAAGGAAGATAAACCTTGGTTTAGGTCCTATAATCATGCTAGAGATCCATCACTCAAGTAGCCTGGCAATTGGTACTCCATATTGAACCTTAGAATAAAACATGAGTAACTCTATTTTAAATGATATTTTTGACGTTAGCAACTTCATAATGAACTAACTAGTCCTACTTTGTGGTTTCTCAATTACGGATCATACGAAATGAGGATGATGATAGGTGGTCTCAGTCTCTCCCCTCTTCGTGTGGTGCATGCAATTCATATGACCTGGTGAGAATCTTAACCTCCTTGTCAACATTTGTGTTCCATTTCCTATAATCAACCCCTCTCCCTTCTTACTCCATGGTAGGAAGGTAGGATTACAATGGTTAATCCCATGATTGAACTAGACCCAAAGGCAAAACCCTTTGATCCCAAAGGTAGAACCCCTCTAGCCCTCATGGGCTCATTACATCCCACCCCCGAGTAGCGTATCTAGTGGAGATCAACCAAGACCCAAGGGCAGTACCCTCAAATATCCTAGGAGGCAAGTACCCCCTTGGCCCTCGTGGGGTCATTACATCCCACCCCCAAGTGGCATATCTAGGAGACTCTGTTGCATGAATTCCCCTTTGTAATCCCTCTCCCCCACCATGGTGGAACATGGATATCATAATATAAACAGATTAATAGTGTACATATGTATATAAATTTTTGAATATATCTTAATTAGAAATAAACAATAAATAATAATGAATAATAAATAATAATGAATGCATCTATGATTCTACTTTATAAATTTTGAACATGATATGATTGGAATCAAACCATAAGTACACCTAATATATACATTTATTGATCTTAATTTATAAGATCAGATCATATTGGAAACAAACAACAAAAAACATGCCCATAGGTTATCCCTACTTTATATCCTTAGCAGATCACTCTCACAATAATAATCTGAAGATTTTCTCGAAGTATGCAACATGTATATTATTCTTTTATTTCTAGATCAATGCCTTCTTCTCTTCACTTCTTATCCTTCTTATATCTTAATGCCACAAAGGGAAGGTCATGTCTTTTTGAGGAGCAATGTCCACGTAGGAGAACATGTCTTTTAGTCAGCAACCAACATTTATTATTGTTTATTAACTATCAATGGGTGAATATATTTAAGCACTACCTTTGACTTGCTTCCTATATGAATTGTTGCCTCCATGTTGCTTTGCCTTTATTACTTTAAGACACTATCCTACTGTTAATCGATGTATGTTGTTAATAATTATATCTTTAATAATCATATCTCCCTTCAACTATTTATGTTTCCTTATTATTTTTATATGTTTGTTTTTATATTGCTTATATATATTATAGTATTATATTATAATAATTAGATATAATAATAATTATTTTATAAAGAAGGCATTAAGATTTTGTGGTGGAGGTGGCAGCGGTGTTTCAGGTGTTTGAACAATGGAGGCCAATTTTACTCTTCAATAGAAGAGACAATAGTACCCTTTCTATGGTGACGCCTCAGACCAAAGGCTAATGGGAATGTTTCTTTTCATAGATGGGCAGTTGGTGCATAGTGTGCAGACGATTCTAGGGAAGTCTTTTGGTGATCTAAGGCATCGTTACAGGACAAACTTGGATGTCTACTCATTGATAGTAGCATGGGGTCTAGACTTGGGGGAATCGATAAGCACAATGAGAGAAATAATGCAGAAGATTGTACATAAAGATTTCTTGGAAGGGTTGAAGACAATTTTAGAATGGACAGTTCTAGGAGAAGGTTTAGACATCCGGGAAGGCATGAAGAATGTAGAACTAGAAGGGGCCAAAGGATTTGTTCCGTTCATGCGTTGTCCAGAGGACGCAATCAAGAATCATTGCAAGGAGGAGGCAAGGTTAGGATGGCAAGCATTGAAGCTATTCGTCAAGCTAATGAAGGTGGAGAAAATTATAGAGCAGGCAAAAGAGGAAGTAAGGTGAATGGAGGTTGGAGAACAAAAAGTGAAGAAAATGAAGAAACGAAGAACGAAAGCAAAAAATAAAGTGGTATAAAATGGGTAGCTTAGGCTAGTTAATGGTTTTTAAGTTTTTTGTAGATGATAGAATGGATTATTAATTTTGTCTTGGCTTTGGGGTTGAACCCTCTATGTGGTTATGAAATGTTATTATTGTGCATAGGTAAAATGTTTGAATTTTATGGATGTATGAAAAACAGTAGTAGATGGAAGCAAAACTTTCTAGCTGGGGTAGGGTAGTGGTTTCAATTTTTTGCATGTTAATGTGCTATTTGGAAAACTGAATTAGCTATAGGATAATTTTGGATCACAGATGAACTATGATGAAGATTATGTAATCTGTTTCTTTTTATTATAGAAATACAAATCCTATTACCGACCAAATAATAATAATAATTATTTTATAGCTTTGGATATAATTACTAAATGAATTTTAATAATCAAATAATTGTAAATAATACCAATTATTCTATTTGATGATTGGCATGATAATTATATTATTATTTGTAATAATGTTTAAATTGCAATTTAAATTTTTATATATATATATATATATATTTATTTATTTTATTTGATTATTGATCTTTTATATTTCAATATCTCGTATTTTAATCACTGAAGTATATAAACTGTCAATATATATTATTATTCTATTTTAATGTGTTATAATATTTTATCATGTTATGTATTTCATGTTAATATATTATAATGATTATAATATTTAGTATTTATATTTTGGTAATTGCAATTTTATATTTAATATTTATAATTATAATATTATTTTTGATAATTATAATTAAATTGTTAATGTTTTAATATGTATTTTGTTTATCTTGTTTCTGATGCTTTATATCTCAATGCTACAATGTCGGGGGACATGACAAAATGATATCCCAAAACAAGAAAAACCACTTGGAAAAACCCATGCCACTTAGTGGACAACCCATAAACATGGCATAAAATATTGAATAATCACATGGCCTTCACATGGGCGCCTAACCCATAACCAATCATAATTTGTCAACATCGAGTGCTCCATAATTTTTCGATGGCTTCAACAACTTCATGCAAGAGCATGCACCAACATGGAAACTTGGGTGCCCAACCATGCAAAAGAATGAAAAACATGCAAGGACATGCACACCAAAGTGGTCCCCACTCACAAAGTTAGATGCCCAAGAGGAATATTCTTTTAGGATGCCTTATAACCGTCATTGTAGAGGGTCCACCTCTTTGAATGTAATTACAATTTTTCATAGGAAAATAAATAATAAATATTTTATCCCTCATGTTCTCTAGAACTCTTTCCAAAGAATGTGGGAACACACAATTATCAACTTAGGATAACAATTATAATGTCACCTATCCTAACATTCCCACTTGACATTATATATTGCAATTGCATCCATGAGATGCAAATAAAATATAGTATCAAGTACAGTGATAAAGGCCCATGGCCTTCCTCCACCAAGAGAACTTATCTGTGGTCATTGGCTTTGTGAGAGAATCTACAACATTATCCAAAGTGTCAACCTTCTTGATCAATACCTTACCATTTTCAACCATTTTTCGCACAAAGTGATATTAAACATCAACATGCTTAGTAAGAGCATGATACATAGGATTTTTGGCTGAACATATGACACTTTGATTGTCACATCCAATCCTCACTATCTTGCAATCAAAACCAATGCCAATACCAAGTCTCTATAACCAAACCGCCTCCTTAGAAGCATGTGTAGTAGCCATATACTCTGCTTTGGTGGTAGACAATGCAATTGTAGGCTACCTCTTACTCATCCAACTCACTGCACTTCCAAACAAAGTAAAAACATAGCCACTAGTGGACCTTGTTCATATGGTTTTATTGATATAAGTTTATTGGCTTAATCATATATTTATAATAGATTGAACTCTATATTGTTCATTGTTTCTATTATGTTGTTTACCCTATATTTCAACATTTGGTACTGGGTCTTTGACTAGATACTAGAAGGGGATGCCTTTCTTCTAGTGTTGTTTATTTTTTTGTGGTTGCATCAATAGTATTAATTCAATGGTTTTACAACTTTGAGTGTGGTTAAAGAAGTAATAAAAAACTATACCAACCCAATTAATTTTCCTAAAAATACTCTTATTTAAAAAATAAAATTAATAAGTCTTCATTCATTTGTATACTCAAGTACTTCCATCCATATGGGATAGGCCCATTCATCCAATTCAAGACAAACATCCAACCTTATGGTTTAGGCATTCATCCATGCAGGAAAAGACTTAATCTATCCATTTGGGATATGCATCTACCCAAATAGGGTAGGCATCTATTATAAAAAGGTAGTTATGTGCCTGCCTAAAATTTTTAAAACTCATTGGGACCATTCGGGCCCCGAGTCACTCTTTGAAGACTAAAATTTCGTACTAGGATTTCACTGAGATCGTTGTCATTTAGGAATATATAATAAAAAATAAAGGCTTGAATCTACCCTCATAATTTTACTTATAGTCTCAAGGAAAGAAGACAATCCACCTAAGATTATTCTAAGTATACAATGAATGTATTTTATATTGATAATTATTCTAGATACTTTATTCCCCCCTAAATCATATGGTTTTCTTAATTGATCCATGTGATCTCTCTTTAATAGACCTTAAACCCCATCCTGAACACATGAGTACTAGAAACATCCTTCATTTCCCATAATTCCTACATACCCTACTTCCAAAGGGGATCAAGGGATAAAGTATGTAGTTTTGTGTTATAACTAGGTTTGGTGTGAATTGTTAATGTGAGTACACACCCCTTTCTAGGGCCCTTTTCTCAAAATAGTTCCTTTGTAAGTACTACCCATGAAGGGAAGCATATAAATCAATTGATCATCATGGCCATTGTATGTTTTCCTATATTCCATCTAAGGCCTAATCCCTATAGAATAGTGCCACCCTTTGACCCATGTGCTATACATTTTATTTATAATATTATCATATAATTATCATTCATAAAAATAAAAATAAATCAAACCAAGTCTATAAGATTATCATAAGAAATCTACTTGAGGTTTTCCACATTTGTACTAACGTATTTTGGTTCATTAGATTTATCTTTTAATTAGCGATCAAAGGGAGATTTATTGTCTCTTATTAAAATAAAATGAAAAATAGGACAGAGTGTAATGGAATGGGGGATCATCAATTTTACTATAAATAGAAAGGAAAAAATGGGGTGTAATTCACCTATTTCTCTCTATCTCATTAGGAAAAAGAGATCCCTTTAACCAAGGTTGGATTTTAGCCCTTAGGTGAGTGAACCTTGAAGTAAATCTTGTTGTTTTCCTTATGATCCAGGACATGGCAGATCTGTTGAAACAACACTTTTGGGAGAAAGACTAAAAATAGTAAATAAACCCAAAAATGCAAAGGACACATGAAATCAGAAGATCCTTAATCTAATGGAATCTACAACTTTCAAACAAATCTGAGAAGGTTTAGTATTTTTGCACCTATCATCAAAATGTTGTTGTTGAGTGTCCTCTAGGACTCATTCGCCCAAGGGAAAATGGGTCTTTGTAGGGTTTTCTTAAATCAATTTTTGGGTCCTCTGGTCCTATGTCTGCACTCTCGAATTCTCTGGATTTCACAGTCGAAAAGTCGAAAATAAATTTTGTAGGTGTTTTTGTGGATTGAAAACAACTTTGACAAATTTTCAAATTTTGCACTTTGATAGATCTTCAATCCTTCTTCAACCTAAGATTTGCAAAACACACACAAGAAGTAAAAATTGTTTGTTTTTGGTGAATGGGGGTTTGCCTTGGTCAAACCCCATTCTGGTAATTAAACCTTGAATTGAAATAATGAAACATGAAAGGAATGATGAATGAACAATTGTTATGTTGCAACTGACCAAACCCTTGATTTGAAACCCTCGAAGGAGTCCTACAACTTAGTAAACCTCTCCAAGGTCTTGATCTTTCATGAATGGCTTGATTGGATGTTGATCTTGATGCTTGAAATTTGACTTGAATGCTTGAAAACTACATTACAATGCTAGCTCCAAAAACATGCATGATGTTTGATAACTTTAACATGATGTTTGAGATCTTGAATGCTACAAAAAATTCACAAGAAATATGCTCTTGAACACCTTTTACAATAATTTTATCTCTAGGAATGCTTGCACATGTATGTTCTAGCTTGCTCTAGGGTTTGAATTGATAAGATTACCTTGCTTTTATAAACACTTTTCTAATTTCTCGAAAATTAAATATTACAAGCCGACACTTGAATCTTGAATTTAGGACCTTAAGATTCTGCCAAAAACATGTTAAAAATTTGAAATTGTAATCTTAAGAGGGATCCATTCGCCCAAGGGCGAATGGTTCCCAACCTAAATAAACTACAAGATTAACTTAAAGAATTGGATTAACCAAAATCACAGGTGATCCCACAATATTGGTTTACAATTTTTGGCCAAAGTGGATATTGAACTGATTTTTTCTAACTAAATCTTCACTTTCGGGCACCTATAGCGGCCAAACCGTGAGGAATTTGAAGATGATGCAAACTAGTGATTTGTGACATTTTGTTTGTAGATTCTAAATATATTTTTTTCAAAATTTTTGGAATCAAATTGCACTTTTTTTCCATCTCCTTAAAAAACTAGTTTTTTTTTTCAGTAAACACCATTTTTAAGGAGTGATGCTCACCGTATACAACATAATTTTTTTTCCATGAAGGATGAAATTCTATTTTTTTTGAATTTAGATTTGTAACTATGATATCCAGTGCATGGAATTGGCTTCATAGCATTTCATTGAATATTTTTTCCTTAATCAAGTTTCGAAGTCAAACCAATTACAATTTAGACATAGGTGGACCATATACAACATAATTTTTGTATATGTATCGAAATTCAATTTTTTTGTTGTTGGATCAAGGACATCGATATCTAGTGCATTGATATTTTTCAAATTTTCTATTTTTCCACTTGTGCAGAACATAGAGCTTGATTTTCAATGAAAAACCTATATTTAATCAAACTAAAAAAACAAATACATAATAAAACCAAAACATATTAAAATTATATTCGTTGGATAGCTCATTTTGAAGACTACCATTAACTTGTTGGGTTTGTAAAGTCTCCTCCATTTTCATCCTCAAATCGAGCTTCGAAGGGAAAAATTCTTGAGATTTTTGGTGGTAGAGGGGGAGAAGTGGGGAAAAGTGGGGTTCAAGTGAACCCCCTTTCCACAAAGCCTTTCTTTTGTTTTTTTCCTGGGAATGGTGGGACCCAACATTTAATGGGTTTTCTCGAAGGGGGATTCTAGTGAACCCCCTTTGGGTTTGCTTGAACCAAATGTTCATTCGAACCCCCAAAAACCAATTTTTCTTTTTCCATAGGGGCATTTTTTGCAAATTTCCTTCCTCACTAGAATTGTAAACCAGTTTTGTGGGTTTACTGATAAAAGAAGAAGCATAATTCTAATGGAAAACAACCTTTTACCTTCTAAATAAATAAATAAATAAATAAATATTCAACAATGGTATTTTCACTCAAAGATAGATATATTTGATTAGTTAAACTTCCATTTACTCCTTTGTATGAAAATAATAACATTTATGTAAATAAATAGTTGTATCACATACATCATCTTCAAAATTCAAAATAATTTTCCAACACCTGAAATTACTAAGGTAATCATCCTTTCATTTTCTTGTAACTAGAGTTATACATCCTTGTTTTGGTCTTCAATTGATTTCTTGTCACTTTTCTTTAGTCATTTTATAGTTGTCACTAAGGTCTCTATATTTGATAACCAAAGTTTGGTTATTCCAATGGTTTCTTTTTGACTGTGATTATGTGTAAGTATCTAATATTTTGTTTTGACAAGTTTTCTCATTCTACCTTGTAACATATCTCCTAACATATTTAGCATAAAATAGAATTTAAATTATTTATAATGAGAACCTATTCTCTAGTTATAATTTTCAAATTTGTTGATTTTCCTAGATAATAATGAAACTTCATTCTAACTTCCTACTCTAGTGCTTGAGCTCTTATAATTTTTCCAATATGAATTTATAGAAAAATATTTTTTGAATAAAAATTCTACATTTAATCACAAGATCAAAATCCTATTGTTTTTTTTGTATTCAATGTAACAACATAGATTTTATTTAATTATCTACTTGTTATAAGTTTTTATATTTATATTAGATCTGTAGTGCCCCTCAGTTTTCTTTTGTTTTGGACAGTTACTTGGATATATTTGGAATTTATGATACTGTTTGATGACACTTGGATATTGTGATACTTTGATGTTTAGTTAAGATGATACTTGTTGACATTGTTATATCTAATTTTTTATGATTATACCATGCTTAGTAGATCAGTTTAATTGTTTATGCAAGTTATCACTGATATGAGTATTATGTGACTGTTAGATGTATGTTCTCATCATGATTTGATAGTTGTTTATTGTGTGTCTCTGTATTGGTGAAGGGGAATTGAGTCACATCACTCGCTTGCGAGTGCCCTGTGACATTGTGATTTTCCCCTCATGGTGTGTTTGCTTGTTTGTCTATATACACATTTGACAATGTGGTTTGTTGCAGGTTGTAGGTACCAGGCATCGACTCCACCTGAATTGCTAGGTTTGAGAGTACCTCATACCCAATGAAGGTTGTTGATTCAGAGATAGCATCGGGTTCCCCATGTTGAGCCAACATCCTTGATGAGGATGAGTGTCTGGTTGCCATTTCCTATTTGTGTGGTCATTTTGAGTCAGTTTGTCAATGTTGTTGTCATTTGCCTTTCGTTTCGCCTTGCAGTCTGGTACTTTTGGGTATTCAGTCCATTTGTGCTATTTGATTGATTGATGATTTGATGTATTTTATTTTAAATGAAAGAGTATTGTGGATTTAATGGTATTAAATAATTTTAAATAAATGAGTATTTTAATATAAATAAATTAAAACTTATAGTTTAATAAGGAAATAATTAAATAAATATGTTAATTATTTTAGTTTGCAAGCAATTTAAAATGAAGGGATTCATTTAATATTGTGTCACCAAAAAGTGCAGCCTTTGACACTTTTCACTCATTTGGACCCTTGCCTATGGATTTTGGACCTTTTCAACCTCTTTTTACCCCTTTCCAAGCCTTGTTTCAAAGTGTTGTAAGGTGTTGTAAAACATTTTCACACTTTCCTAGGATCTTCATCACTTAATCAACCCTTTCTTATGCTATAATGACCCCTTAATTCACATACATGCCTTATTTTAGTGTGTTTCAAAAGACAATCTTGACAAGCAACAATAATCATACTTTAATCCTCGACAATCAATGAAAAATTCCCAGGTGGACTAGGTTGCCACCTTGGGAAACCTAGTCCCATGTGGCTTAAAATTCAAATTTAACTTAATATTCTTTCTAGATTTTGTCTCTAAAACCCTAAGGTCGGCCTGTGTGGTGTTATTTCAGGGAAATTAGGGCATAACTTCTATAAATAAGGGTTTTCCCCCTCATTTTTCACTTCTTCCATCTCATTTTTCTCCTCACTCAATATACTCAAGCACTCATCCACTATTCTTCTCAAGCAAGCTAGGGTTTCTACATTCTAAGTCAACAAGACATCTTGCTAAAGCACTCAAAGGGCTAAATCCTCCATTGCTGCAACTCAATATCAAAAATCATGGCAAGGTATTGACTCTATCATTCCATATTTCATTCTTTGTTATCTTGTCTCTTCATTTGATTTGATTATCTAAAACCTAGTTCCACCATACATGCATTTTTGGGTTTTCTGTGGATCTGAGCACCCTTTTGGCAAAAACAGGTTCCAATAGATTTTAATAGATAAAGGACTAGGTCGCCTAGAATGGCGTAAATGTCCCAGTGGGCCTCTGCATTAGATTCTTTAGGTTTCCAGACCTCCATGCCATCCCTCTTCAGCCTCTAGGTGCACCCCTTCATTTCTATTTATTTTTGTAATAGTTTGTTCACATTTCTTAGGTCATTTGTATATCATAATGTGTTTTCCAACATAGTTTCATTTCCTAGGTTTAACATTAATAGTTAGTTTATATTTTCCATTTCCTGCATTTAGGACACATTCAATCACACACCTCACAACCCTATTCCACTTTGAATGCAATCACCAAAAAACATATCATTAGGTGAAAGAGAGTCATTCCTAAACCAAGTGCTCCTAGGTGAAAAACCCTACAAGCCTAGTAAGGGGAATCATCTTTCCCTTTTAGCATATGCATTATTTTTGGTGGTTCATTTTGGTGAGCTTAAAATTCCTACACCTTCTTTTCTAATTTGGACTTCTTTAGCATTCTAGAATTAGCTTGCATTGCATTTTGCATTAGTTAAGTTGCATTCTAAGGTTTTTAAATTATGCATTAGTGAAAGTGCATATAGGTTGCATTTTTGCATCTCAAAACATAAATCATTTCTGAAATTTTGTATTTTCATCTTAGATTTGCATTGTACAACACATAAACCACCTACACCCATCAATTTTTTTGCAAAACCTCAAAAAAATCACTAGGAGGACTAAGTTGCCACTCTGGGCGACCTAGTCCCTTCAGGCTTCTGAAACTTCCATTTATAGAGCTGAAAACATAGTTTGTAGGCTTCTTTTTTCTACCATTACCTACCTGTATCCATTGGTTGTATTTCTGTTACATGCATTTCATTAAATTTAGCCTAAATTAGCTCATTTCATGAATTGCTTAGTTTTAATTTTGCATACACTACATTTCTTTTTCAGATTGTTGCATAGTATAATAAAAAAATTACCTTGTTTCCCATATGAAAAATTGCATTTCAACATTTTAGTTTACACCATTGCATTTCATTCTCTTTCCTCTTTCCTCTTACCATGTTTTATTTTAAAAGATGTGGCTTTGATTTGGTTTCAAATGGATTGCATAAATACAACATTCCTTCTTATGAGTTCAATGTAGATTACAATAATGAATTCATTAAATAACATGTTAATAACCAAACCATTGACACTATTCTTAGCATTGCACTACCCCATGATGAGGATATTAGTGTTGACAATCATAACAATCATACTTGTACTTCTCCCTATACCTCTCCTATTAGTGATGGAGGTATTTTGGTGATAGAAGATACAAGCTTTGAGGTTCTTGATTATACCTCTCCTCATCCCCCTTCTGAAGACACTAAAAAACAAAATTATGACATCATAAATACATTCCTAAACATTTCCTTACCTGCTCTCCCTAACCATGACCATCAACATTACCCATCTCCTAATATCCCTCCTTGATGCAAAGAGGACATGTTGGTGTTAGAAGATCCTTCTCCTAAAAGTCATGAGACTCTTGACCCTCCTTTCCCTCATGTTCCTACCATTTGGGAAATCTATTTGAAAATCCTAGGTGCCCTCCTCTTGATGCCTCCACCCCTTTTGATTAACCTCTTCCAAGCTCTCATACTAGGGTAGATAGTATGGAACAAGAGAAAGAGACCTTAGAGCAACAAGATAATCAAATAGAACCCTATCCTAATCATCCCACTCTTCCCTCTCCCATCATTGATCATTCCCCTACTTGTCATGAAGTCATTTTAAAAGACACAATCCTTGAATATCAAGAACATGTGGCTTGTAGTTCTCCTAAAATATATCCTCCTAGGGAGGATATCATGATGTAAGCCAAGGATAAAGTTGAATCTCCTTCCCAAGGAGATGTTAATATTATTCAACCTCAACTCATCCTCTACCCCCCTTCCAACAAACCTAAACCTAAATTTACTCTCTACCCACCTAAGCCTAATGTGTTGTAGCAACCGAGTCATACTAATATTGCTCATACACATTACACAAGAAACAACCCTCGATCCCAACCACCAACCTCAACATCCTTACCTTCATCCCCTCCCATATTACGCGCTGCCCCTCGCTTGAATTCAATTCTTAGGGAGTATGACCTTGTTGACCAACTAAGGAATACTCCCGCTAAAGTATCTTTATGGGACCTTATTCAAGCCTCCCCTCACTACCACAAAATGATGCAAGCTTCCTTACAACAAGTTCCTATCCCTTCTAATGCACAATCAAATGACATAGCAACTATGATTCAAGGCTTACATGCTAGCATTGTTTTCCACCAGAGCGAGCTCCCTCCTTTAGATGTGCAAAAATGAGTTGAAGCCTTCATGATCATATCTCAATACAAACACATAGGGATCAAGCAAATCCTTGTTGATAATGGTTTTACTGTTAATGTGTTTAGTTTCAATCTCTTGGATAGGCTCCATATCGATAAATCACACATCCAACCTACCTCCTTATCTATTAGTGGATTTTCCAGTAAAGGACAAAAATCACTTGGTGTGATCACTTTGCCTCTCACCGTTGGAATGGCCACATTAGACACATTGATCCATGTTATGCCTAATGATGTTTCATCTAACCTCATTTTGGGTAGGCCATGGATTCATGCAATGAATGGTGTGCCTTCCACTCTTCATAGTAAGATGAAATACATCTACAAAAATAAAGTGTAGACACTCGATGTTGATCCCGAGCCTTATAGTGTCTTACAACTTGAGAAAAACAAATCCAAAACTTTCACCACTTCAACACCCACCAAAAAAATGGAACCCGTACAACCAAAGTCCTTAGATGATGATTGGGGTTCCTTAGACTTCACCCCTCCTTTACTAGGAGAATCCAAGATCACAAACAAAGACTCTAATAAGGAAAACGTAGTCTTGTCAACACAAGACTCCATAGATCCTTTGAAAGCATCCACCTCGACTACTCTAGACAAAGAAACCAACAACGAACCCTCACCTAATCCAAAATTACTAAAAAATCTCTATGGAAAAGGTTACGAGCTCATGAAACAAATTGGCTATAGTGGAAAAGGATGTGGTGCTAACAAATAAGGTATCTGCAACGCTATCGAGCCTAATACGCAAACAACTAATCATGGCCTTGGATTTTGTCCTTTCATCAAAATCATCAAACCTTCCCCTCACATCAACACTACCTCAATCCACCCTTCTACCCCAAACTTAGAATGTGATCCTTTGAAACCAACAAAGGACTCTTTGCTTAAAGCCAATGCCATCTTACAAAACACTACTGATTCAGATTTTACACACTCCTATACATAAGTATAGAAAATCTCATAATCTCTAGTGCCTTCCATAAGTATGATATCCTCTACGAAGCAAGACCCTTCCTTGTTGCAAACCAAAATATCACCTTCTACCCTTGATCAAGAAGGTATCTTGTTGAGACTCCTCCAAGATCACTTAATATCCCTTCCTCCAAGAACTCGAAATAAATGTTACCACAAACATTCCTTTTGTGCCTACCACCAAGTTCATGGTCACCACACTAATGAGTGTAAGGCCTTGAGTTGCAAAATTCAACATCTTAAGGATTTTGGTGCTCTCCCTTATGTGGGGGCACCTAATTCCTCTAATTGATACCAATTTTCACTCTACCTTACATTTCATCAATCCTTTAGGATCACTCTTGTCCTGCACTAAGTGGGGGAAAGGGGTTAGGTAGCCTCTTCCCTTGTATGTCACTTGTTGTCTCTTTTGACTCGTCGTTAACCTTTCATGAACATATATGAGCAATCTTGGGATGTGGATGAAATTTATTAAGTTGACTCGCATGTGACATACACCCCTTTTTCATGATGCAACTACTCAAAACCATATGACTCAGCATAGGGCTTTCCGAACAAGCTCTCATGTCTTCTTATTCTACTTTAAAGCAATTGCTCACAAACCGGTGTGTAGTAATTCCCTTTAAGTGGGGGCATACATCACCACTCATATTTCATTGTGCGATTTTATTTTTCTTGCGATCCCCTTTCTTGGAAACATTAGGTACAATGTTGTTCAGGATGAGATATTTGCATTTTTCCTCTTTTGCATACAAGATGAGTCCACTTGCACTTTTCCTCTCTTGGTGACATTACACATGATGTTCCTTAAGATGATACATCACATGAACAAAAGAAAAATCCCTTTGAACATTACTTACACCGTAATTTAAAACATCACTTTCTTTTGTGGCACCTTATCAAAGTTATCAGGAGGTATAACTTCAGTATGGTTTGAGTGGAGAGCCCAACCAGCGACACAAATTTCCCCATAGCCACCTTTTGGGACTTCTCACCCGATGAACAACCAAGAGTCTCATCACCCCAGAGTGAGTACACATCACCTAATTTTTGGACAAACAACCTAGATCTGATCCACAACTAGCTGGACAAAGGCCGAAGCTTGATCCAACTTTTCACTTTCATTTCTCTCTTCATTCTAGTTCTTGTGATTGCATGATCATGCATCTAGTTTTGCTACAATTCATTCACCCTTGAATGTGACTTTTGCATTGACGACGAGTTGATTTAGAATCTTGAATCCTTGGGGGCTTGACCACCTCCTTCTTCGTCTTTGTCATTCTTCACCATCTCTATTGGGCTACTTTAGTGTGATTTGAAGCAAGTTCATCCTCTCACTAAAGTGGGGGCTAAATGTGTCACCAAAAAGTGTAGCCTTTGATACTTTTCACTCATTTGGACCTTTGCCTATGGATTTTGGACCTTTTTCAACCTCTTTTTACCCCTTTCAAAGCCTTGTTTCAAAGTGTTGTAAGGTGTTGTAAAACATTTTCACACTTTCCTAGGCTTTTCATCACTTAATCAACCCTTTCTTATGCTATAATGACCCCTTAATGCACATACATGCCTTATTTTAGTGTTTTTCAGAAGATAATCCCAACAAGCAACAATAATCATACTTTAATCGCCGATAATCAATGAAAAATGGCCAGGTGGACTAGGTCGCCACCTTGGGTGACCTAGTCCCATGTGGCTTAAATTTCAAATTTAACTTAATATTCTTTCAGAATTTTGTCTCTAAAACCCTAAGATTGACCTATGTGGTGTTATTTTAGGGAAATTAGGGCATAAATTATATAAATAAGGGTTTTTCCCCTCATTTTTCACTTCTTCCATCTCATTTTTCTCCTCACTCAATATACTCAAGCACTCATCCACTATTCTTCTCAAGCAAGCTAGGGTTTCTACATTCTAAATCAACAAGACATCTTGTTGAAGCACTCAAAGGGATGAATCCTCCATTGCTGCAACTCAAGATTAAACATCATGGCAATCTATTGACTCCATCATTCCATATTTCATGATTTTTTTTATTGTCTCTTCATTTGATTTGATTATCTAAAAGGGGCTTGACCAAGGCAAGCCCCCATACTATAACAATCAACATTTATTCTTCCTTCTTTATGTGTTTGTAGATTTAAGTATTTTGCAGGTTTGGAAATCATTCAAGAGTGGATTGAAGACTTGTTGGAGACACCTCCTTGTTGGTTAGGTTAATAATCTACATAAAAATACACCTACAGGTCAAGAATCAAAGTTTCAGATCCGGCTACCTCAAGAAGGAGAAAGTGCAGACAGAGACCTCTAGATTCCACTTTTAGACTTCCCAAAATGCTGAAAGGGACTAGGTCACCGTTAGTGTTGACCTAGTCCCACCATACATGAATTTTTGGGTTTTCTGTGGATCTGAGTACCCTTTTGGCAGAAATAGGTTCTTACAGATTTTCACAGAAAAAGGACTAGGTCATTCAAAATGGCGTAAATGTCCCAGTGGGCCTCTGCATCAGATTCTTCAGGTTTCTAAACCTCCATGCCATCCCTCTTCAGCCTCCAAGTGCACCCCTTCATATTTTTTTTGTTTCTGTAATAGTTTGTTCACATTTCTTAGGTCATTTGCATATCATAATGTGTTTTCCAACAAAGTTTCATTTCCTAGGTTTTACATTAATAGTCAGTTTCTATTTTCCATTTCCCGCATTTAGGACACATTCAATCACACACCTCACAACCTAATTCCCCTTTGAATGCAATCACCAAAAAACATATCATTAGGTGAAAGAGAGTCATTCCTAAACCAAGTGCTCCTAGGTGAAAAACCCTACAGGCCTAGTAAGGGGAATCCTCTTTCCCTTTTAGCATATGCATTCTTTTTGGTGGTTCAAATAAATTAAATACTTAATATTTGAATTAACCTTGTGTGCAAACTATAAAGCAAGGTGAAAATTACAAAAATAATAACATAATGGAAGTTGAGAATAGTGGAGATAAAATTAAAGAAAATAATTTAATTTATAGGGTAGATGCAGTTACGGAAAAAAGGAGGTAATTAATAAATCAGTTGGAGTTAACTAAGAGAGGGGATTTTGCACTTTTTTTTGAAGAAAAATCTCATTTCTGTTTTTCCATGAACGGTTCTTGTTTTGAGAAGTTTTCTTTCTAGTTTTTGGGGATTTTGAGATTGGGTCTTGCAGTGATTGCTGAATCTTGGAAGAAGCTGAAGCTGCAAACGGTGGAGCTTGGTCTTGACATCAACCCTCAACTAAGCTGCTTGTTCGAACTAGGTTCCATTAATTACCTCTAATTAATTCTCCATTTTTTGAAAAATAAGCATTTGAATGGATATGCTGTAAGAAATCAAAATATTTCCTTGATTGAAATTGTTAGTAGATTGTATTATTTAGTTATTTCCCAAGCCTACCTCTTGAAATCCGTTTGTGGGTGCCTTTCTTGATTCTTTTACTTCATCTCAAAATTTGATGGGTTGCCTTTTAATGTTTGTTTAAACTATGTGCCTTGCTGCTTTACCCAGCTTAGATTATCACTTGTCTGTCATTCTTAGGTAGAATTTCCAAATGAAGAGTAGAGAAATTAATTGACACTCAAATTGATAGTATTTCTTTATCTATCTTGGATTTTATTGTAATTGATGAAGGTCAATACCATATCTATATTGAGACATTTTCCAAATAGCTTTGGTGTCTTTTTATCACTTCGATATTTGCTTACAGTCCATGTGTTAGATTTTTCATCAAGAATTGATTGAAGGATCCATGATGCTTTATACGTTGGGAGTATTTTATTGGTATCAATTTCAGCTGATCTTTAATCCCTGCTCATAAAATTTGATCCGTACTCGTTCGTCATGTATTATCCCTCTCCCTTGGTGGTTTGCTACTAATATCTTTGATCTTTAACTGTTTCCAACTTGAAAATGTTTGCGAGCTTTTCCATCTTAAATCATTCTGTGGATTCCTTACTTGGTTGAACTCATGTGTGTGCTTACCCAACACTTTTTTTATTCAAAACATTGAATTTTCTGGAAAACACGTATATGGCATTCGATGCCTCTTGATATAGAATCTTACACCGTGTGTGTTTAACCTTAGGAGTTAATAATCATTCTCAGATTGGCTATGGAATGGCCACTAAAACTTATGTGTTAGTCCTAATTTCAATGGAGATAAAATTTATTAGAAAATTCAATATTTTCAAGCAATGCATTTAGATGACTTGGTAGTAAAATTGTTTTGAGCTCGCGGTATTGAGATTTATGGGAGTTCGATGCTATGCATGTGGATTGCACTATAGATTACATGTATACCGTCAATTCATTGTACCTTATAGCGTATATAAATTGGCGTCTGATAAATTATGAAATCGACACTTGGAAATTTAAGAAAATCGGTATTGAAATCGAGTGTACATGTGATATATATATATGTATATATATGTGTGTATATATATGTGTGTATATATATATATGTGTATATATATATATATACACACAATAATGTTGATATACTATTATAATTATAGTGTTGTTTCTATTTATAATTCATTGCTTTAGTAATCGTATTTCGTTTAAGTAATATAAATATATATGGCTGCATGAATATATCTGTTTGGATATATATGTTTAAGCATGTAATATTGTATATAAATTATTGGTTGAGTGATAGTTTTCTAATTATATATATATATATATATATATATATATATATATATATATATAATATGAATATTCTAGTAAATGTGAATATACGTATGCGTTATGTATTATCTTACAAAGAAATATTGTTGTTTTTGTATTATGGTTAGATAAATAAAATAATGGAAAACATTAGGTTTTGAAAGATTGATATAATTGTAATTAAATGAATGGAGATTAGTGCATATGGAAAGAGGTTAATTTTTTTATTTAAGTGCATGCTTAGTAACCCTGAAATGGCTACTGGTAACCTATTCTAAACTTCATGTTTTATTATTGTTTAAGTTGTTTGCACAAAGTATAGTGAATGATTGGTAATTTGGAAATGAAATTGTGGGTTTAGTCCAATGTTTAAGTTCCCTTGTAAAGTGAACATTAGGAGTCTTCCAGAGGCTAAGGGGGGGGAATGTATTCTTGATGAAATTCCTTGGTAATTATTTGTGATGATCATTTTGTATAAATGAGTTTATGGATGTCATTAACCTTGCTCAGTTTATTCACCCATGTGGTTGGAACTTGTGAGCAAGAAGGGTTATCCTCACCTTATTGTTTATGTTAATGAGTTTTGTGATTGTGCAAGTGGATTGATTTGATTTTATTGGGGTCTCCTTGCTCTCGGTAGGGGAGTGGCTCTCAATGGGGCCCAATGCACAAAGTGGCATGCTTGGGTAACCCATGTGGGAGTTTCATAATTAAGCGATAACCTAAAATGAATTAGGGGGTTGGGTATTAATCACACTAATCAAGATGAGTAAATGCCTCACTCAGGGCTCAAGTGTTCATATAGGTTTGAGATGGGTTGAGAAGGCCTAGAATGGCAAGATCAACTGCCTCGTCCCCATGAGAGGTATGTTGATTCCACATAGATTTGCATGAGGGGCCGAAGATCGATAGAGGCTACCAGGATAACCCAGGATGGGAGCCAAAGCCTAGGAAGATCTGCCTAGGTAACCCATGACAAACTATGTGATGACACTCCTCCTATGACAATCTAGTATTTCCCTTGTCTCTCATCTCCCTTGATGTTGGTGTGCCTTTGGAAGTGGTGTCATTGTCATGTGATATTATACCATACTTGTACTTTGGATTCATGTTAGTTTTGTGTCATTTTCTATCTCTTGACTGTTGTAGTGGGACCTTAATGATTTCTCCTAGCATGGGGGTGGACCTTGGGGTTCCACATGGTCGGGTGGAATGTGCATTGTACTCCATTGGGTTCCCTCTCTTGTTCATGTTCATGATGACTACTCCTGGATATGATGATTTGTACACTTGTCCTAGTTTATGAGATTACATTCCATGTACTTGTATTGTGTCATTAATGTATTGTATCATGTATTATACTTTTGTTGTACTCTCCTAACATGTGTTCAAGGAGATATTGCTATTCACGATGTAATGATGTAACATTGTAACTTAATGTGGAACTTTCTATTGTAATCGATAAGCTAATGAAATTGATTTGGATGGTAGTTATGGATGTCTCGTTATGATTAATAATGTTACTTATGACATTAGGATTTAAAGATATATGTTTTGATTCTGATGAGTAATGTTTCCAGTGAACCTTGAGGGAATCGTTGGAATTGAGAAGTACTCAAGATTTGATATCTTGAGGAGTGACTTCTTAGGGTTTAGGCATCTTGAGAAGTCACTACTCAGGATATCTTATCTTGAGGAATTTCTTAGTGCATAATGATACACAAATGCGGTTCGAGATGACATTATTGAACTTTATGTAAATTTAGATATGTTTACCATTCTTGTTATATTCTCTTGTAAATTCAATGTTAGACTCTCTTTTGTAATGGATAATATGATGATGACTATTGCATATGTTAGTTGCTAGATGGATTTTATTATATATTATTAGTGACATGTTATGGATAACTCATATTGTTAGTTAGTATGGTTTAATGCTACGAATTTTATTTCTCGTCAATATGGTTTATGGGATTCTAGTAGTGTAGTCATGGACCTTAGAGGACTTAGGTAGAATATGAGTTAATGTTCTTTTGTAAAAAATAAAATAAAATTTTGTACCATTTTTATGTGTAGTTAGTGTGTTTTCCTCTATGGTCCTATGGTGGGGCATTACACATGGTATCAGAGCCCAAGTTCTAACACTGGGTACTGTGGATATATACAAGAGCCCATTAGGTTGTCTTAGTAGTGTAGAATTCTGAAGTTTACATTTTCCCTTGTTGACCTCATCTAACACCCTGAACTTTCCTTTGGTGGTGTTTGTGTAGGATCATGCCTAGAGGTCAAGGTTAAGGTCGGGGATGCATTAGAGGTCATGGGGCTAATCACCAAGACTCTCCTCCTCAGAGTTCCCACGAGTCTAATCGTGAGGAACATCGGAGTTCCCAGAATAATCAGGGAGGTGGAGATCAGAATCTGAGTTAGTTGGGATTGGAGGGCGCACAGTTGCGTCACTTATGTTGGGTGTCAAAAATGCAGGTTTTAACTAGAAGAGTTTGCCAAGCTCTTACTACACTTTTGGCCAACGTACAAGGCCAATTGATGCAATTATACCTTCTGATCTTTAGGTTCTGGTAGACCAAGGTGGGTGTACCTAAATGAACAATGTAGATTGAAATGTATTTCCTGTTTGATCAATCTATCCACAATGGCAAAGGGAAGTGAATAGATGAAATCACTACAACTAATCCTACTCCTACTGCACAAATGAAAGGATTTGAATAAGTTGTTTGTTCATGAATTTTATCTCTGGGTTGAGGCAAATCAGTGCCTTCTATCCACATGGACAACGAAGTCAAATACTATGAATTATGTGTTTTTAATTCTCTGTCATGATTCTAGTTGTTAGGCACTTTGAAAAATGAAACCTAATGACTGGCATATGACTTCATTAATTTATGGCTTGCATAAATAGTGCTGGAATATTTTCTTATCGGTCTCTACTTCAACAATCCAAAAGAAATACTAAATCGCTGTGACTTGTTTAAAAGAATTTAACTCTGACTTGCAGACACCAATCAACCAAATCACACAGTGAAATTTGCACTTTGATAAATCAAACATATGCTTGATACATTGATTTAAATGATTTAAGAGTTCAAGTTGGAGACAACCCACATAAGAAATATAAATTATTATATCACAACAACTAAAAACAGAAAAAGTTTCACCAATTCACAATGATTTGTCCATTGATCCACTTCAAAAAAGACCCTATCATTATTTACATTCCAGTCCCCTCTCGGGAAAAAAACCAAAACTCCACTTCTCCCTCCCCTTACTATCTCTTCTACAATAGATTTGTACAATAAAATTAGAAGATTCACAACCCTTCAATTTTTTGTTACATTTCGTTTGATATTCTATCACAGAGATTAAAATATTTAATTAGTTGCCTAATCAGCAAATTAAATATTTTACAATAGTCATTATTTTGATTTTTCGATCATATCTTTTCTCACCTCTATTCTTTTCATTCTATACTTTATCCGCTTTTAATACTTTATGTCTCTGTGGCTTTCTTTATTTCTTTTACCGCTCTACTGCAGGCTTGACTTTTCTACTCACGGTTGCGCGGTGACCAGCCTTCACCGTCATCTCCCACTGTTTATCGCGCTACCACGGTCAACTTGTTGACCGACCGTGGTATAGCAGTGATTGCTTCCCATCGGTCTCCACTTCTTCTGACCGCCTTACCATGGCTTCGTTTTTGCTTGTCTGCGGTATCGCGGTGTAACTGCTAGCCATCTTTGCCAACCGCTTGCCACTGTGCATTAACCGTCCACTACAATCATCGTGGTCTGTGAGATGACCGTTGACAGTATTGTGGTTGAACTTCTTCAGTGTCTACTGACCGCTATTGTGACCATCGCAGTCTGTGGTTTAACCGCGTGCGATACCGCAATGAGCACTTAATGCCTGCCTATTTATTGTCACCGCCATACTTCTAACTGTTACCGCACCACTGTGACTTATTTGGAGACTGCATGAAATATAGTGGTGACAGTCATTATGACTGTCCTTAACTGCCACCATGATACTGCATGCAGTTTCCAAATAAGCTGTGGTGGCGTGGTAAGAGTTAGAAGTATGGCGGTGACAATAAATAGGTAGGCATTAAGTGCTCACCGCGGTACCGCACACGGTTAAACCACAGACCGCGGTGGCCGCAGTAGCGGTCGAAAAATACCAAAGGAGGTCCACCATGATACTACCGAAGGTCATCTCATAGATCGTGGTGGTTGTGGTGGACGGTTAATGCACAGTGGCGAGCGGTTGGCAAAGACAGTTAGCAGTTACACCACGATACCACAGACAATCAAAAACAAAGCCACGATAAGGCGATGAGAAGAAGTGGAGACCGGTGGGAAGCAGTCATCGCTATACCGCGGTTGGTCAATAATTCCTCCTCATCTTAGGCCTATAAGATCCACATTTGTTGCACAATTCCTGAGAGCATTAGAGCCTGAATCAGTTTACTGGTCAGAGTCAATAAAACAACATGCCTTTGATGTAGTAAATAAATTTATTGATTCCATGCTTGGGACAAAATATGTGGATACTACCAACAGTGCTTCAAAAGCTAAAACAAAAGAACATGTCATGTTGTCCAACAATGAAGATATGGAGAGTACCTCTGGCATAACAGATTGTGAGTCAAATTGTGGAGATGAAATAGTGGATTTTGATCTTCAACAGGATGATTGTTGTAGTTATTATGAAGATCAAGAAGAGGTTGGAGACATGGTTGAAGATATGGAAGCATAGACCTGTTCACTCAACAGTGAGCAAGTTTCAGATTTGTTAACTTTGGAATACCATAAATATGCACACAAAGATGATTCTGAATTTTTGGGTCCAACCTACATCTACTTTGACAGTGAGGATACTATATGTAACAATTCATATGAATCCATGTGCATCTCTCAGATTGATGAAGAAATCTTTGAAGCTGAGCAAAGATCCATGTATGTCCAAGAAGAGGTATGTGACTTGAATGATTTTTGCTTACAATTTAGAGATACTGGTTTGCATGTTATTGATGATGGATGTCCAACATTTGTTGATTCAAGTATGTATGAGGATGATTGCATGGATCAAAGGTGTGTGTTAATGCCAATTGGTGATAAAGAGGAAATGGGAAGTAATTTTGATTTGATTATTTCATAAGATATTGATGAGATTGAATTTGTAGATTGCCATAAGGAGTATTCAGATTTTCAAGTCCCAGTACAGCTGCTTGATCATTCAACAACATGTGATAGTGAGCATGCTTATGAATATGTTGTTAACACTTTGTATGTTGAAGATGACAAAAAAGTTTCATATGATAGTAAGAATAATGAAATACAGATTGATGAGATGGATATGAATCAAATTGAATACAATGATTTCCTGAAGGTTTTCAATAATAGTGCATGTTGTAGGGTAGCTGGAATGGATAGTTTCAAAAGAAACCTGATGAGCTCTAATAAGAAAAAACTCTATGACAGAGGAAAGTGGAGGTTTTTCTTTTGGGGTGGCCTGGGGCCTTTCCTTGTGGTTTGATTTTCTGAACCATAGCAGGTACAAAGGATTAAGGATTGCCAGTGCATGGACAATTCTTAGCAATGCCTCTTTAAATTTTCTCTTGCATGCATAGTAGTTTAGGATTTTCCATTTCTCCATTTTGCTCCTTTTTCCATCTCTGCTCTGTTTATTCCTTCCATTCTCCATTGCCTTCATTTCCTTTGCTTGGTCTGCTCTCCCAAAGATACTCTGGATTCCTGCAGTGATTGCACAATCACTCATCCCCAATTGGAGCCACTGTTAGGATTGAAAAATTCCATGAAGAACCCTAAGGTTTTTTCTTATTTTGAGCCTAATATTTCCATTATCTCTCATAAAAAATCATTCACCACCCTCTATAATGCCAAAAATGGCTTTTACCCTTGTGCCATTACCTTATTTTTGGCATTTAAAGCTCACATTTTACCCCCCCTCTTTTAATCTATAATATTTCCTATCTTTTCATCCGCTCTTAATATTCATGTCATATCGCTTTACCGTGGCCTCCCACAATGGGCTCGCGGTATGGCGGTAGCGGTTAGCTAAATAGTTAGATAACAACGAAGCAAGCGGTGGGTTGGCACGGTGAACAGTCGGCATAGTAGTAAATGTTTACCGCGCCACCATGCGTGGTCTAAACATAGACCATGGTAGTGTGGTGGGTGGTAAGTTACCAGCCAGGAAGCGGTTAACGGAGACAATGAAGATGAATGTTAGCGACTACCGCTATATCGTGAGTAGCAAAGACATTGACTGCGGTGACAATGGTGAATTGTTAGTAGTTAGCAATGCGGCTATTGCGCTACCGTGGATGGATAAGGAGGAGACCGCGTTGGTGCGGTAAACAACAAGCAGTGAGCATAACAATCAGTGAGCGGCTACCGCGGTACTACGACAAGGCAAAGTGCAGACCATGGTAATGCAGTAGACGACAAGGGTAACAGTTAATGGGCCACCGCTATACCGCGACCGGTCAACAAGTTGACCGTGGTAGAGCGGTAAGCATAAATGAAGACCGGTCAAGGTATAAAGCGAAATATTGAATGCTAATAAAGTATTAAAGAAAATTCAAACGCATAACTATGTAATAAAATATTTAATTTGTCGACTAGGCAATTAATTGAATATTTTGTTCTGTTACGGAATGTGAACAGTTGCAGCTGAAAATGAAGGGTCGTGACTCTTTAGAAGTAATGTATAAAATATTTAAAAAATCAGTTGTAAAGGGGGGAGTGGGGGTTAGAATTGGAGGAGATTTTTTTTTCCCAAGAAGGGATTGGGGAATGCAAATAATGTACAAACCTTTTTGAAGTAGAATTAATAGACAAATTATTTTGGATTGGTGAAACCCATTCTGTGTTCAGTTGTTGAGTTGTAATCATTTATATTTCTTATCCAGTTATCTCCAACTTGAAGTCCTTTGATTATTTAAATCAATATATCAAGCATGTGTTTGATTTATCAAGGTGAATTTTATCTCTTAGTGTGATTTGGTTGATTGGTGTTTGCAATTCAGAGTTAAATTCTTTTAAACAAGTCACAGTGATTTAGTATTTCTTTTGGATTGTTGAAGTAGAGCTCAATAAGAAAATATTCCAGCACTATTTATGCAAGCCATAAATTAATGAAGTCATATGCCAATCATTAGGTTTCATTTTTAAAAGTTCCTAACAACTAGAATCATGACAGAGAATTAAAAACACATAATTCATAGCATTTGACTCCATTGCCCATGTGGATAGAAGGCATTGATCTGCCTCAACCTAGAGATAAAATTCATGAACAAACAACTTATTGAAATCCTTTCATTTGTGCAGTAGGAGTAGGATTAGTTGTAGTGATTTCATCTATTCACTTCCCTTTGCCATTGTGGATAGATTGATCAAACATGGAATACTTTTCCATCTGCATTGTTCATTTAGGTACACCCGCCTTGGTTTAGCAGAACCTAAAGAGCAGAAGGTACAATTGCATCAATTGGCCTTGTAGGTTGGCCAAAAGTGTAGTAAGAGCTTGGCAAACTCTCCTGGTTAAAACTTTCATTTTTGAGTCCCAACAACTTACTTGAGGAGATTCTTAACCATCTTGGTCTAAGACCGTAGGGAGAGTAGTTGGTAGTTAGAGAGAGGGAGAGGTCTCCTAGGAGAAAGGAGGTTACTACAGAGTAGGAGGCAGTTTAGCCTAGAAATACGAGGGATCTGTTGAGATCTTGTCCTCCTACATTTGATGGGACTGGTAGTGGTTTGGAGGCTGAGACATGGTTAATTGATCTGAACAAGTGTTTCGCTATGCATCCATATGGTAGCAACACCAAGGCTAGGTGCACTATCATGCATCTCCGAGGTTTTACTTCCACGTGGTGACGTTTGAAGGAGAAAAAGCTCCATTTGGATATAGATTTAGTCTCATGGGAGATGTTCTTAGAGAGATTCAGAGCTCAATTCTTGTCTAATCATTGGTG
The DNA here is from genome assembly GCA_007115665.2 of Sequoiadendron giganteum. Classification (NCBI taxonomy): domain Eukaryota; kingdom Viridiplantae; phylum Streptophyta; class Pinopsida; order Cupressales; family Cupressaceae; genus Sequoiadendron; species Sequoiadendron giganteum. The sequence continues at coordinate 87,896,803 of CM021106.1, read as the reverse complement.
ACAATGTCGTGCGAATGAGTTCCATGAGCTGAGGCAGATGGAAATGTCAGTTGAGTAGTATAAGTAGAGATTTTATGAGCTTAAGCAACATGCTGACATAGGTGATGATGAGGGTATGTTAGTGAAACACTTTATCAGGGGCTTGAACACCCATATCAATGGGGGTGTTCGAGTGTTTGAGCCAAAAACTATGGAGATAGCTGTGGAGAAAGCTTAGATAGTCATGGAGAAAGCTTAGATAGTCAAGGAGAATTTGGTTATGGCTTTAGGTGGTCGTATAGGTGTGTAGATTGGTAGTTCACCTCCAACAGGTTTCGATTCTCGTGGTGGCCAGACTCAGTCAGCAAGTCCTTCTAGGAGTCACCATGCACCCACTAAGGGTGGTCAACAACAACAACAACACTTACAGTCAAAACATTAGAACTCTCAATATTGGAAGGGTGATGAGTTTCAGTCTGGGAGAGACAAGAATTGGAGGTGAAACAAGCGTTATCACTCTGATAAGCCAATCCAGAGTTTGTAGTCTACAGTTAATATGGGTAGTGTTCAACAGTCTAGTGCACCCTCAAGTGGTAGAGGTTTTGGTAGAGGTATAGGGTGCTTCTCTTGTGGTCAGTAGGGTCACATTACTAAACAGTGTCCTCAGAAGGGCACATCTAGATTTAGTTAGAGACCAACGGCTTTAGAGTTGACAATAGGAGATGTAGGCATATCACATAGAGTATTTGTGATGGTTGATAATCACCAGGTTGAGCATCAGGGTATAATGGTTGAGACTTTAGGTGTGTTATAGGGTAATAGAGTCTCTATTCTCTTTGATTTTTGTGCTTTAGACTCCTTTATTTCTCCTTCCGTATTAGCGTGATGTGGACTGGTGGCAGTGAAGTAGGATGATAGGTGGTAGGTTGAATTGGTCTCTGGTGCTAAGGTCACAGCTAAGTCTCTCGTTCATGGTTGTGGTTTGAGGATTGGATCTCTTCACACCACATTAGACCTTCATGTTATACCCCTTGGGTCTTACGATATTATATTGGGCATGGATTGGTTAGAGGTTCACAAAGTAGTCATAGGTTATCATCATAAGTCTATGCAGTGTGTAGATGATTTTGGCAGTGAGGTTGAGGTAGTTGGTGTCCAGAGGCCTATTTCCTTGTGCATGAACTTGACTATGCAATTGAGGAGGTGTATGCATCGGGGATGTCAGTTGTTTGCGGTGTTAGTTAATGATTTGGAGTTAGGGGAGAGCCAAGTGGTGTCTCTTGATAGTCACCCTATTATGAGGTAGTATGCTGATGTCTTTCCTAGCGAGATTCTAAGGATGCCACCTAAGTGTGACATCGATTTTAAGATTGATTTTGTACCTAGAGCTGAGCCTATCTCGCAAGCCCCATACCAAATGACCACTTAGGAGCTAAAGGAGCTCCAGTTGCAGCTTGAGGAGTTGTTGGCGAAAGGGTTTATTCATTCTAGTGTCTCTCCTTGGGGAGCACCAATGATTTTTGTGAAGAAGGATGGATCCCTTTGGTTGTGCATTGATTATCGATAGTTGAATAAGGTGATAGTGAGGAATAGGTATCCATTGCTGAGGATTAACGATCCTTTTGGTTAGATCAAAGGTTTTAGGGTATTCTCGAAGATTGATCTTAAGTTAGGATATCATCCATTGCACATTTTCAAGGTGGACATCCATAAGACCGCATTTTGCACTCGCTACAGTTATTACGAGTTCATCGTTATGCCATTTAGGTTGATGAATGTGTAGTCTGTATTCATGAGTTTGATGAACAGTGTATTTCGTACTTACCTTGATAGATTTTTTTTGGTATTTTGGATGAAATTTTGATCTATTCGAGGACTGTAGAGGAGCATGAGGAGCACTTGAGGCAAGTGTTATAGTGTTTGAGGGAGAACCAATTGTATGCGAATGTGGAGAAATGTGAGTTCTTATAGACAAAGGTGAAGTATTTGGGCCATGTTATCTCTGGTGAGGGAATTTCCAGGAATCCTTCAAATATCCAAGCTATCATTGATTGGCCTAAACCCACTAATGTTGTAGAGGTTCGCAGTTTCATGGGTTTGGTAGGTTACTACCATCGATTTATACAGGGTTTTTCAAGGATAGCCCACCCCATCACTTCTCTTCAAAGGAAAGGGAAGAAATTTATTTGGTTAGAGCAGTGCCAGACAACTTTTTAGACTCTTAAGGAGAGATTGACCAGTGCACTTATCTTGGCAGTTCTGGATCCTACTGGGGATTTTTTAGTTTGTACAGATGCTTCCTTGGATGTTTTGTGAGCTGTGTTGATGCATGAGTGATTGCCTATGAGTCTCACACACTCAAGGATCATGAGTTGAACTATCCCACACATGATCTAGAGTTAGCCATTGTGGTTCATGCTTTGACGAGATGGAGGAACTTTCTTTTGGGGCATCGGTTTGAGCTACATAGTGATCATCGTAGTTTACAATATATTTTCATGCAGCCTAATTTGAATGCGAGGCAAAGACGATGGATGGAGTTTCTATGTGAGTATGAGTTTTAAGTGAAGTATATTTAGGGAAAGGAAATGTGGTGGCAGATGTTCTTAGTCGACGAAGACACGATATTTCGATAGTGACTCTTGGATTGGACTTGAGGAGTCAGAGCCTTATCGCACTTCCTACAAATAGTTGGTATCAGGAGGTGAGGACTGAGGTGGAGTCAGGAAAAGTGCGAGAGGGTAGATTTTCCTGACATTCCCTTGAGTCAGATGGCATTTTGAGGCACTTGGGTCATATTTATGTTCCTTCCTCAAGAGATCTTTGTTTTTTGATCATGATAGAGGCACATCGAGCACCCTACTCAGCTCATTCGGGTGTCAAAAAGATGCATGCAGACCTTTGACAACTATACTTTTGGGTTGGAATGAAGAGGGATATCGTTGATTTTGTGTTTAGATGTTTGGAGTGTCAGAGAGTAAAGGTAGAACATCAACATCCTGCAGGTCTTTTGCAACCCCATCTGGTTCTCGAGTGGAAATGAGACATTATATCATTAGATTTCATTGTTGGTTTACTCATTTCTTCCCATTGACATGACGCCATTATGGTCACTGTGGATAGGTTGACGAAGGTGGCACACTTCTCTCTTGTTTGATCCTCATACAATGCTTTGCTAGTGGCCATAATTTTCATGGAGGACATTTTTTAGGTTGCACATTAGTCCTCATAGGATTATCTCAAATAGAGATCCATTGTTTACTTCAACTCTTTGGACATCCCTGTAGCATGCATTGGGGACTCAGTTGAACTTGAGTTCAACTTATCATCTAGAGATTGAAGGGTAGACTGAGAAGGTCAATCAGATCCTCGAGGATATTCTTCAGATGTACATTATGGATCAACAGTCATGGTGGAAGGATTATCTATATTTGGTGGAGTTTGCATACACCAATAGTTATCATAGCTCTATAGGCATGCCTCCTTTCCAGGTGTTGTATGGTCGTCCTTGTCAGACTCTGTTGATTTTGGATCATTTGGAGGACAGAGTTCATCTTGGTCCGAAGATGCTTCAGGAGATGGAGAAACAAGTGCTTCACATTAGAGAGCATTTTCTAGCAGCTCAGGACAGATAGAAGAAATACACATATGCTCATAGGGTTGACTATTAATTCTTAGTTGGTGACTAGGTATTCTTGTGGGTGCATCCATGAAAGAGTCCGATCCATTATGGAAAAGGCTCTAAGCTCACACCGCACTTTGTTGGGCCTTTTGAGGTGTTGGAGAGGATTGGTGTAGTAGCTTACCATCTTGCTTTTCCACCTAGTCTCTCGTGCATTCATGATGTGTTTCATGTTTCAATACTTAGACCCTATTACTTGGATATATCTCATGTCCTTGATTGGAATGCATTACAGGTAGAGGATAGGCAACTAGCTTTGGAGCTCATGGGCATCATTCAACATAAATGATGCACCCTCAGGGGTCGAGACATCGAGCAAGTTAGGGTCCAGTGGGATCCGAACGACGAGTCTTCTGCTACATGAGAAGATGTTTCCAGGATGAGGGAGTTATACCCATACCTATTTACAGGCTTCCAGGAGTAAGCCTGGTCCTAGGGGGAGGATGTAGTGCCCCTCAATTTTATTTTGTTTTGGATAGTTACTTGGATATATTTGGACTTTATGATACTATTTGATGACACTTGGATATTGTGATACTTTGATGTTTAGTTAATATGATACTTGTTGACATTGTTATATCTGATGGTTTATGATTATACCATGCTTAGTAGATTGGTTTAATTGATTATGCGAGTTAGCACTGATATGAGTATTATGTGACTGTTAGATGTATGTTCTCATCATGATTTGATAGTTGTTTATTGTGTGTCTCTGTATTGGTGAAGGGGAACTGAGTTACATCACTCTGATGGTTTATGATTATACCATGCTTAGTAGATTGGTTTAATTGATTATGCGAGTTAGCACTGATATGAGTATTATGTGACTGTTAGATGTATGTTCTCATCATGATTTGATAGTTGTTTATTGTGTGTCTCTGTATTGGTGAAGGGGAACTGAGTTACATCACTCACTTGCGAGTGCCCTGTGACGCTATGATTTTCCCCTCATGGTGTGTTTGCTTGTTTATCTGTATACACGTTCGACCATGTGGTTTGCTACAGGTTGCAGGTACCAGGCATTAACTCCACCTAAATTTCTAGGTTTGAGCGTGCCTCATACCCAATGGAGGTTGTTGATTCAAAGATAGCATCGGGTTCCCCATGTTGAGCCAACATCCTTGACGAGGATGAGTGTCTGGTTGTCGTTTCCTATTTGTGTGGTCAGTTCGAATCGGTTTGTCGATGTTGTTGTCGTTTGCCTTTCATTTCACGTTGCAATCTGGTATTGTTGGGTATTCGGTCCATTTGTGCTATTTGTTTGATTGATGCTGTGATGGATTTTATTTTAAATGAAAGAGTATTATGGATAATGGTATTTGATAATTTTAAATAAATGAGTATTTTAATATAAATTGTAATTTTAATAAATGATATTAATGTTTTGTTTAATTTAAATAAATTAAAACTTATAGTTTAATAAGGAAATAATTAAATAAATATGTTAATTATTTTAGTTTGCAAGCAATTTAAAATGAAGGGATTCATTTAATAAATTAAATACTTAATATTTGAATTAACCTTGTGTGCAAACTATAAGGGAAGGTGAAAATTATAAAAATAATAACATAATGGAAGTTGAGAATAGTGGAGATAAAATTAAAGAAAATAATTTAATTTATTTATAGGGTGGATGCAATTACGAAAAAAATTAGGTAATTAATAAATTAGTTGGAGTTAACTGAGGGAGGGGATTTTGCACTTTTTTCTAAAGAAAAATCTCATTTCTATTTTGCCGCCAACGGTTCTTTTTTGGGAAGTTTTCTTTCTAGTTTTTGCGGATTTTGAAATTGGGCCCTGCAGTGATTACTAAATCTTGGAAGAAGCTGAAGTTGCAAACGGTGGAGTTTGGTCTCGACATCAACCCTCAGCTAAGTTGCTCATTCAAACCAGGTTCCATTATTTACCTCCAATTAATTCTCCATTTTTTGAAAAATAAGCATCTGAACGGATATGCTGTAAGAAATCAAAATATTTCCTTGATTGAAACAATTAGTAGATTGTATTATTCGATGATTACCCAAGCCTACCTCTGGAAATCCATTTGTGGGCACCCTGCTTGATTCTTTTACTTCATCTCAAATTTCGATGGGTTGTCTTTTAATGTTTGTTTAAACCTTGTGCCCTGCTGCTTTACCCAACTTAGATTAGCACTCGACTGCCATTCTTAGGTAGAACTTCCAAATGAAGAGTAGAGAAATTAATTGACACTCACATTGATAGTATTTCTTTATCCATCTTGGCTTTTATTGTAATTGATGAAGGTCGATACCATATCTATATTGAGGCATTTTCCAAATAGCTCTGGTGTCTTTTTATCACTTTGGTATTTTCTTACAAGATGTGTTAGATTTGTAATCGAGAATTGATTGAAGGATCCATGCTGATTTATACGCTGAGAGTATTTTATTGGTATCGATTTCAGCTGATCTTTAATCTTTGCTCATGGAATTTGATCCATACTCGTTCGTCATGTATTAGTCCTCTCCCTTGGTGGTTCGCTAATAATATCCCTGATCTTTAGTTGTTTCCAACTTGAAAATGGTTGCTAGATTTTCCATCTTAAACCATTCTGTGGATTCCTTACTTGGCCAAACCCATGTGTGTGCTTAGCCAACACTTTTTTATTCAAAACATTGAATTTTCTGGAAAACACGTATATGACATTCAATGCCTCTTGACATAGAATCTTACACCTTGTGTGTTTTACCTTAGGAGTTAGTAATCATTCTCGGATTGGCTATGGAATGGCCACCTAACCTTATGTGTTAGTCCTAATTTCAACGGAGATAAAATTCATTAGAAAATTTAATATTTTCAAGCAATACATTTAGATACAGTGGACTTGGTAGTAAAATTGTTTTTAGCTCGTGGTATTGAGCTTTTTGGGAGTTCGATGCTATGTATGTGGATTGCATTGTAGATTACATGTATACCGTTAGTCTGCTGTACCTTATAGTGTATATAAATTGGCATCTGATAAACTGTGAAATTGGTGCTTGGAAATTTAAGCAAATAGGTATTGAAATTGAGTGTATGTGATATATATATATATAGGGGAGAAGACCCAGTAA
>CM021106.1:87737252-87887315 GCA_007115665.2 Sequoiadendron giganteum | reverse complement strand
TCTCGGAGGCGCTCGATTAGAGTACCTCATGGAGTGACATTCAATGTTCCAGATGTTTTTGATGAAGAGACACCAGTCAACATGAATGAGGAAGTTATTTCTGAAAATGCACAACAAACCAATGAAAATGATGGTTTTGAACTTGCTGTTCATAATACTGAGGTAGAAATGGAACCGCCACCTACCGACCATGTGACAACCCCAGACCTGAGCATGAAAACTTGGTCTATGGACAACGTGGAAAAAGCCATTTCAAATGTTGAGGACAAGCGAATGTCAATCAGAGGTTCAACGATCAAATGGGGAATCCTGCCTAGTAGTTTGCGGGCATGGCTCAATGGTGTGACATCCACACAAAAAAGGGGGCCCCGAACAATCCTAACTGATGAAGAAGAAGCTAAAATTGTGTAGTGGTGTAAAGATATGGCTAATATTGGCCATGGCTTTCAAGTGTCACAACTTAAGTCAACGGTGGCCCAAATGGTTGGAGTAAGGCCTAACCCATTCACAAATGGGATACCAGGGAGGTCATGGTGGGTTGGGTTTCGTCAAAGGCATCCCAATCTAGCAATTTGAACACCCGAAGGAGTGGACATAGATCGAGCTATAATGCTACGCCCAGAAATAGTTTCTTCATTCTATGATAACTTGGAGGAGTTGTACAACAAACATAATTATGGGCCCAACAAAATATGGAATTGCGATGAAACAGGTGTGTAGGCTGGCAAAAACTGTGCAATGAGAGTTATTGCAAAAACAGGGATAAAATGTGTTCCACAATTGATTGCTAAAAGCAGAGAATGGATCACTATTCTAGCTTGTGTTAGTGCAACAGGTCAAGCTATACTTGGTTACTATTTGTTCAAGTCCAAAAGGAACATTAAAAACTATATTGTTAACTATGAGCCAAGGGCATGCATGGCAATCCAAGAGCATGCTTGGATGACCAAAGAATTATTTGTGGAATGGTAAAAACACTTTGTAAGAAATGTCCCAGGAGGGGTCTCACCATCCAACAAACAACTTCTCATCTTTGATGGTCATGGCAGCCATGTTGCGTTCAAAATGATTGAAGAAGCAAAGACTATGGGAATAGATCTACTCACACTTCCAGCACATTGTAGCCACAAATTGCAACCCCTTGATGTTAGTGTGTTCTCACCATTTAATAACTACTTCAAACAAAAAAAGAGTATATGGCTCTCTGAAAATCCTCAACTTGACATTGGAAGGGTAGAGTTGGCAACACTCACCAACAAAGCTTTTGCACAAGCTTTGACCTCTAATAACATTGCAAGTGGTTTTCAAAGAACGAGAATTTGGCCATTAGATAGACATGCACTTGACTTCGATATGGGGCCAAGCCAAGCTTTTGTGATTGAAGAGGAAGGAACCACATTGGGAGAAAAAATAGAGGGTGATACAGCTGATGATGAGGCACAGTTCATGGCAGCGAAAACATGTTTGAGGATAGCAGGTTGGAATGAGGATCAGATTGGACAATTTCTGGACACCGTTTCTGCAAGCATAGCCCCAAATCCAACAAATGAAGAAGGATATTGCCCAAAAAATAATGAGACAACAAAAATTGAGATAACTGCAAATGAAGAGAGTCTCAATCTGCCATCTGAATTTCAAGATGCAGCTTTGAACCTAGGGGTACATCTCAATTTCGATCAAATGGATGAAGGGTTGTCCACGCCATCACCACCAGATGTTGATCCTGAAGATGTCATCCATTACTTCACAACTGGGAGAAATTGGGAGGTTGAAAATGATGATGAGGATGGACTCGAAGGTAATGACTCAAGTGACGAAGAGGCTAACTATGTGCCATGCACAAAAGTCAATGATCAACAACCAGCAGGCAGAAGAAGCAATTTTTTGCAACTCCCAATGAAAAGGATGCACCAATCATCTAATACAGGTCGCAATGGGGTCCTACGCCTTAGTAGGCAGTCTCAAATTTTGACATCAGATGATTTCTTCAATTTGCTGAATGAACAAGAGGCACAGAAATGAAGAAACCAAGAATTGTAGCAAAGGAAAAGGGAGCAAATGGCTGAAAAGAAGGTAGAAAGAGAAGCAATCCTCGCAGAGAGGGAGGGCAAGAGATTGGAGCGTGCTGCAAAAAAATAGAAAATTGCAGAGGAGAGGTTGAGGCAGTGACAACAAAAGGAGCTTGAAAGGGAGCAAGCAAAGATTGCTCGACAGTTGAAGGAAAACCAAAAGCAGGCAGAAAGAACATAAAGAAACAAAAGTAAGAGTACTCCTACAACTCCTCTTCCAAGTCAACATCTGATTTTAAGGGACATGGTTAACATTTTGGCTCCAGCCTTTGCTGCTCTTAGTAGCATACAAAATGGGTCTTCTGAAGGCTACTCTCCATAGTTACAACTCACTCTAGAGGCAAATCATGCATTGCTTGCTTGTATTGCAAGTGCCATACAAAACAATCCGCAATCCTTAACATCTTGTCCAGTTGATGCGGAGTCAGTTGACCCCCAAGGACACACCACTTCTTAATCAGATCTGTGGATGTTTGATTATGATTTTTTGTTGTCAACTTTTTGACCTCGAAGTGTGCTAGAGTATTTTTTGTTCAACCAAATGCTAGTCTATTGTATTAGACAGCCAAAGGACAGTAGTCTGTTGTATTGGAAAGCCAAAGGATACTACTATCTAATTTTGTAGAACTGAATGGTAGTTTATGGTCAACTATATACTTTGATGTATGCCAGTGTCTTTTTTGTAAGACTGAAGACTCCTTGTCTTCTTTCCAACTTTTCAATCATCATGTTTATGGTGTCTTAATCATGTTTAAAGTTAATGAGATATGCTTTTGTGATTCGAAATCAATTTTTTGTTGGTTGTATTCATCTATCATTTTGTTGGATATGTTTTTTTTGTATTCATCTAACTAACATTGTTGAAAATATAAATATATACATATATATATGTATACACAACTAAGTATATGCATACATATATATATTACTATACATGTATATGTAGCATATCCATAAATTGCAACTGTAAGTGTAAGTGAAAATCAATCTAATTGTAAATTGTAAGTGTGCTTTTACAATGAATAAGAAAAATGAACATCATATATAATCACAATGTCTACCAGGTCACAACCAAAGTATACATACTCTTTACAACCTTCCTAGCTGTGTATACATGCATACATATATGTATATATATATATGTATGTATGTATATACATACATACAATTTTCAACACCTACACTTGGAAATCAATCTAATTGTAAATTTTAAATGTAAGGTTACAATGAATATGAAAAATGAGCATTATAAATGAACACTATGTCTACCAGGTCACAACCAAAGTAAAGTCTTGAAAGACTTTACCTGAAATGTAATCTTGCAATTTGACATGCTCTTTAAAACCTCCTAGCCATTTTACATGCCTGTCAGAACAAACAAATATAATAGAACAAACAAACATGGACAATAGTTATTGAAATAAATCAAAAGACATACTAGCTACAGAACAATATATAAAAATAATTGAAACATAGAGCCATTTGAACAAAAAATCCTTAATTATTTGGTGTTTTGACAAACACATTTACCAATCTGCCCAACCTGAACATTGTAGCACCACCTCTCCTTGTTCTCTCGTGCCTGCAAGAAAATATTTACAACCACAGGTAGTCACAACCGAGGCTAGTAACATACAAACATCATACAAAATTTGAAATAATGCATGTACAACAACACATAATTAATCAAGTTCAACATATTATAAATTCCATATGTATACCAAGATTTATTCAACTTATATTCATTGTTTCTCATGAACCTTGGATATATAAGGAATGTGCAAAGGATGCCATTGAATGGTCTGTAGTATGGAGAGGATATTACTAGGGGGGATTAATTGTGAATGTCGTTGGCTGCTGCCCCTCTTATTTATAAATTTGAATCCGACAATTGAATGCATTCAATCTGATTGTTGTGTTTCAAATTTTAATTTGTAGCTGCCACTTACATAGGTTTTTAGAGATGATATGACTGAATTCCGTATTATATTTAGATTTGATGTTTATTTGGGTAGCCTTATATATCTGTGATTTATTGCATGTTTGTATGCATGCATACAGTCATACAAACATAAGCATACATGTAAACCTTCATAGAAACACAAGCATACATGCATATATTCATATAATCATATACATACATATACATTGCAGAAAATCTTTGATATACATTGCAAAGCCAAAAAAACACCTAAATGTGTCACTATTAACATTGCAAGGCAGTAATAGTTCAAGAAATAGTAAAAAACAACACATAATCCCAACAAGACACGGGATGGTACAAACTCTGCGATGGTCTATGGGGGCAAAATCTATTACTGCCTTGGGCCGTAACATAATCAATGCTCCCACAGTGACGGCTTACGAAATTGGCAAGGGACAAGAACCTTGGCACTCTGTCACGTGAACTTACTCAACTACTTGGCAAAAATGGCGGTAGTCAGAATGCTAGATCCCTCATCCCAAAAACCATGTGAACCTCAAATCAGGACTGGATTCACATGTGCGAAATCATAAGGACAGATTTACATTGGATTTGGTATGGCCTGAATCGACGAGCTCTGTTCTCAAGCAATCCTTATCGTTACAAGATTAAGGCTTTAATAGAGGGACAATATGTTCTCCATTTATACCTCTTCACAATAGCTCCAAGTTTGCGAAGAAAAGCAAGATGGTATTCATGTTTGGAGTTGACTGCCATTGCACTAAGGAGCCACTAATGGCCCAGTGCAGAAGGCTTTTTAACATTCCAGACCCATCAATAAGGAATACAGTAGTTGACCTGGTATCTACGGTTTTGTCTCTTGATCGACACTGCTATGATGGCCAATTCTACGAGGTCATACTATGCGCATTAGTGGACATAACCGAGGCCAGGGAAGTCATGGTTGAGCGGCTCGATAGATTCATAGAAATTGGTAACGCTGAGGCAGTAGCCAATGCCATTCTGAACCTAAGCGCAGAGGGCTGGGTGAGCTTCCTCAAGTACTATTTTGACCTAGTAATACTAAATATGGAAAATGATGATTCGGAAAATGATGAGGAGGAAGTGGAATCCGGTGAGGATGATGTGGATGAAGATGCTAAAAGTGCCCACCAGGCAACAACTGATAATTTTCGTATTGACGCATGGGAAGTATTTAGAGCAGGAGTAAAAAAAGCCAACATGGATGCCTTCTCCAACTTCATGCGATCTGACTTGGCTTGGCTCAATGGGGTCCGCTTGGAACGGTTGACTAGGATTGGAGACATCCTCGCAACAATTTTTCTGTTGATAGAATGAGCGGGGTTTGTAATCTCATTCTTGGCTTGTAAAAGCTAAATCTGAATGTACATGGGAGTTACCCCCTTTGGTAACACTTATCTATAAAATTGCTCAAAAAATAACATTTAAATAAAACTATTCTATCATCCAAATCCGCTGAAAAGTCAATGGGTCTAATTCACGTTGGCACCTTCAAAAATCAATTTCTTGCCCATTAAAAATCACTCTTACATATTAATCTCCTTACTTTAGCACCGAACACCAAACACATTACACCCCAATTAGTCTTCATTTCGGGTCCGATTTAAGCATATGACTAATGTTTTTTTCAGTGGGCACCCCATTATTTACCATCATTTTACCGCTCCCGCTTTGTCGAAGGTTCTCACGGCGATGGAAGGTATATATATATGTGCAAACATACATACATAAACTCATTAATATATACATACATTCATAAATATATATATGTATGTATGTATGTGCATACATACAAACATACATACATACATACATACATACATTCATAAATATATATATATATATATATATATGTATGAATGTATGTGCATACATATAGACATACATACATACATACATACATTCATAAATATATATATGTATGTATGTATGTATGTACATACAAACATATGTATATATATGTATGGACATACATACACACACACACATATATATATGTATGTATGTGCATACATACATACATACATACATACATATATATATATGTGTGTGTGTGCGTGTGTGTATGTATGCATATTCATACACACAAATTAATATGTGTGTATGTGTGTATGTGTGTATGAATGTGCATACATGCATACATATATATATATATATATATATTTATGTATGTATGTGTATGTGCATACATACATACATACATACATTCATTGAGCATATTGATATAGATGTCTATCCTTTTGAAAATGCAAACAATGGTACTGGTTAATCATGTTCTTCTACATTTTATTGAATTTTTAAAAGAATGTGTACAATGTGCATACATACATACATACATACATACATACATACATATAACCCCAAAAAAACTAGTATTTGAAAAAACAAAGCAAGGGGTTTCACAAAAAATGGTGTATACTAAATGGGTTTGCTGATACATACATACACTTTGAAAGGAGAATGATGTTTGTTGTTACCTCACACCGTGGACAGACAATGTGGGAGAAAAAAAATAGCACCATGACCCAACAAAATCAAATAGCACACGACGAAAATGAGTGTAAGAGGAATGATATAATTCATAAACAAGCAGTAATAATTTTTCAATCATCGAATAATTATAAACCCTTCACGGGTCATGAAAGATGCAGAAGAAAATGATTAACCAGTACCATTGTTTGCATTTTCAAAGGATAGTTAAAGGAAACAAACATATATATCAATCTGCTCAATGTACAAGAGACAACAGACACACAATTTGTAAATGAATGTATAAAACATTTACAATTTGAAATACACTGCTTAATGTGTGTTTTATAGGTATACCATTGAACACATTCCTTTAAAAATTCAATAAGATGCAGAAGAAAATGATTTACCAGTACCATTGTTTGCATTGCCAAAGGATAGGCAAAGGATACACACATATATATCGATTTGCTGAATGAACAAGAGACACAAAATGTGACAAATGCTAGTTTGTTGTATTGGACAGCCAAATGAAATGTATTCAAATGGTAGTTTGTTGTATTGGACAACCAAAGGAAACATAGTAAATGATATAAAAGAATTGCTGCAAAACTTAGGAGAATTCGTTTTGCACATCTTGTAAAGACAACAAAAGAACCCTTCATTTACTTATAAAGTAAAGTAAAAAGACAGTGCATAAATATAAATGTTAAATGCACAGTTGATGAAAGTAAGAGGACATTACATAAATATAAATGTTAAATGCACAGCTCATAAAAATAACTATAAGTAGAATGTATAAAGTACTGACCTGAAAATGAGTGTAAGAGGAATGATATAATTCATAAACAAGTAGTAATAATTCTTCAATCATCGAATAATTATAAACCCTCCATGGGTCATGAAAGATGCAGAAGAACATGATTAACCAGTACCATTGTTTGCATTTTCAAAGGATGGTTAAAGGAAACAGACATATATATCAATCTGCTCAATGTACAAGAGACAACAGACACATAATTTGTAAATGAATGTATAAAACATTGCACAGATTCATTTACAATTTGAAAGACACTGCTTAATGTGTGTTTTATAGGTATAGCATTGTACACATTCCTTTACAAATTAAATAAGATGTAGAAGAAAATGATTTACCAGTACCATTGTTTGCATTGCCAAAGGATAGGCAAAGGATACACATATATATTGATTTGCTGAATGAACAAGGGACACAAAATGTAAAATGACAAATGTTAGTCTGTTGTATTGGACAACCAAAGGTAACATAGTAAACGATATAAAAGAATTGCTACAAAACTTAGGAGAATTCGTTTTGCACATCTTGTAAAGACAACAAAAAAACCCTTAATTTACTTATAAAGTAAAATAAAAAGACAGTGCATAAATATAAATGTTAAATACACAGTTGATGAAAGTAAGAAGACATTGCATAAATATAAATGTTAAATGCACAATTCATGAAAATAACGGTTGGTATAATGTATAAAGTACCAACTTGAAAATGAGTGTAAGAGGAAGGATATATTTCATAAACAAGCAGTAATAATTTTCAATCATCGAATAAACCCTTCACGGGTCATGAAAGATGTAGAAGAAAATGATTAACTAGTACCATTGTTTACATTTTCAAAGGATAGTTAAAGGAAACAGACATATATATCAATCTACTCAATGAACAAGAGACAACATACACATAATTTGTAAATGAATGTATAAAACATTGCGCAAATTCATTTACAATTTGAAAGACACTGCTTAATGTGTGTTTTATAGGTATAACATTGTACTCATTCCTTTACAAATTCAATAAGATGCAGAAGATGGGTTTGCTGATTTATGGTCGTATTGAGATGGGTTTTCTATAAAATGGTCGATGGAGACCATTAATCAATTTTTGCAGACATGTAGTCAATACCCACAAAATCCCTCATCGTTTCTGTAGGCAATACCATGATACAATCGACTTTACCAGGTCGTATTTAATCATTTAACCCCAAAAAAATTCGAATTTGGAAAAATAAAGCAAGGGTTTTTCGCCAAAATGGTGTATACTAAATTGGGTTTGCCGATTTATGGTCGTATTCACATGGGTTTTTTGTAAAAAGGTCGATGGAGACCATTAATCATTTTTTGCAGACATGTGGTCAAAACCCACGAAATTCCTCACCATTTATGGAGCCAATATGATGATACAATAGACTTTACGAAGTCGTATTTAATCATTTAACCCCAAAAGAACCCGTATTTGGAAAAACAAAGCAAGGGTTTTCGCAAAAATGGTGTATACTAAATTGGGTTTGCCGATTTATGGTCGTCTTCACATGGGTTTTTTGTAAAAAGCTCGATGCAGACCATAAATGGTCATTTTTGGTAGACATGTGGTCAAACCCACGAAATTCCCCTATCATTTTTGTAGACAAAATCATTAAACAATCCACTTTACTAGCCTAAAAGCGCACTGGAAATTTAGGAGAGGAAATCATTTAACCCCAAAAAAATCCATGTGTAAAATAGGAGCACCATGTCCCAACAAAAGCAAATAGCACACAGCGAAAATGCACGTAAGAGGCATGATTTATTTCATAAACAAGCAGTAATAATTTTTCAAACATTGAATAAACCCTTTAGGGTCACGAAAGATGCAGAAGAAAATGATTAACCAGTACCATTGTTTGCATTTTCAAATAGGCATGATGTTTGATGTTACCTGAGGGTGCATGCGTAGCCGTGGAGTGCAGTTGCCGCTACCTTCCATCGCCGTGAGAACCTTTGACAGAGCGGGAGCGGTTAAATGATGGTAAATAATGGGGTGCCCACCGGAAAAAACATTAGTCATATGCTTAAATTGGACCCGAAATGAAGATTAATTGGGGTGTAATGTGTTTGGTGTCCGGTGCTAAAGTAAGGAGATTAATATGTAGGAGTGATTTTTAATGGGCAGGAAATTGATTTTTGAAGGTGCCAACGTGAATTAAACCCATTGACTTTTGAGCGGGTTTGGATGATAGAATATATTTTTTTAAATGTTATTAGTCACATATTTAGGTGTTTTTAAAAATTTTTATTGGTGGGTTTAGGTGGCGGGTACCGGGACTTTAGGTGGCGGGGAGCGGATGACACCTCTAAAAGGTGTCTTTTTGACCACCTTGTGCATATCCAATGCTCCCGCACTCTAACGAATTGCCCAAAAGCCAAAAGCTTAGTTATAAACTCTTAACTCGTAGGCAAAAAAAACCCATAATTTGTTTTTCCGATTCAACATACGGTTCACATTCTACGATTGCGCGAAGTTAGCCCTGGCGGATATTGGGTCTTCTCCCCTATATGTGTATATATATACACACATAGTAATGCCGATATATTGTTATAATTGCAATGCTGTTTCTATTTATAATTCATTGCTTTGGTAATAGTATTTCATTTAAGTAATATAAATATATATGGCTGCATGAATATAACTGTTTGGATATATATGCTTAAACATGTACTACTGTATTTAAATTATTGGTTGAGTGAGAGTTTTCTAATAATATATATATATATATATATATATATATATATATATATGCTAGTAAATGTGAATATACGTATGAGTAGTGTATTATCTTACAAAGAAATATTGCTATTTTTTAATTATGGTTACATAAATGAAATAATATAAAATATTAGGTTTTGAAAGATTGATATAATTATAATTAAATGAATGGAAATTAGTGCATATGGAAAGAGGTTACTTTTTTTATTTAAGTGTATGCTTAGTAACCCTGAAATGGTTGTTGGTAACCTATTCTAAACTTCATGTTTTATTATTGTTTGAGTTGTTTGCATGAAGTATAGTGAATGATTGGTAATTTGGAAATGAAATTGTGGATTTAGTCCAATGTTTTAAGTTCCCTTGTAAAGTGAACATTAGGAGTCTTCCAGAGGATAAGGGAGGGGGGGGGGGGAGAATATTTTCTTGACAAAACTCCCTGGTAATTCTTTGTGATGATCATTTTGTATAAATGAGTTTATGATGGTCATTAACGTTGCTCAGTTTATTCACCTATGTGCTTGGAACTTGTGAGTGGGAAGGGTTATACGTTGCCTTATTGTTAATGTTAATGAGTTTTGTGATTGTGCAAGTGGCTTGCTTTGATTTTATCGGGGTATCCTTGTTGTCAGTAGGGGAGTGGCTCTCAATGGGGCTTGACGCATAAAGTGATGCCTAGGTAACCCATGTGGGAGTTTCGTAATTAAGCGATAACCTAAAATGAATTAGGGGTTGGGTGGTAATCACACTAATCAAGATAAGTAAATGCCTCACTCAGGGCTCAAGTGCTTGCATAGGCTTGAGATGGGTTGAGAAGGCTTAGAATGACAAGACCAATTACCTCGTCCCCATGAGAGGTATGTTGATTCTACATAGATTTTCATTAGATGCTAGAGATCGGTAGAGGCTACTAGAGTAACCCAGGATGGGGGCCGGGGCCTAAGAAGATTTTCCTAGGTAACCCATGAAAAACTATGTGGTGACACTCCTCCTACGACAATCTAGTATTTCCCTCGTCTCTCGTCTCCCTTGATGTTGGTGTGCCTCTAGAAGTGTTTTTGTCGTCACATGTGATATTATATTGTACTTGTACTTTGGAGTCATATTAGTTTTGTGTCGTTTTCTCTCTTGACTATTATGGTGGAACCTTAATGCTTTCTCCTAGCATGGGGGTGGACCTCGGGGTTCCACATGGTCGAGTGGAATGTGCATTGTACTCGGGTAAACCCACAAAAGTGGTTTACCATTCGAGTGAGGATGAAAAAGTTGAAAAAATGACCCCATGCAAAAAAAATTGCTTTTAGGGGTTCGAACGAACTATTTGGTTTGAGCGAACCCATTAAATGTTAGCCCCACATTTCTCGTTCAAAAAAACCAAAGAAAATACAAAAGGAAAGGGGGTTTACTCAAACCCCTAGGAGTTCGCTCGAACCCCCCTTTTCCCCCCTTCTCTCCCTCAAACACCAAAAAAGTCCAAATTTTTTCACTTCGAAGCTCGGGTTAAGGATGAAAATGGAGGAGAATTCACAAACGCAATTGGATGATGGTAGTCCTTGGAACGAGCTATCCAACAAATATAATTTTAATATGTTTTCGTTTTATTATGTATTTATTTTTTTAGTTTTATTAAACATAGGTTTTTCACTGAAAATCAAGCTCTTTGTTTTGCACATGTGGAAAAGTAGCAGATTATCAAAACAATTTTTTTAAAAATATGAGTGCACTAGATATTGAAGTCCTTGATCCAACAAAATAAAAATAAAAATTCAATACATACAAAAAAAGTTATGTTGTATACGGTGGACGCCTATATCTAAATTGTAATTGGTTTGACTTCAAAACTTGATTAAGGAAAAAATATTTAATAAAAAACTATGAGACCAATTGGAAGCACTAGATATCATAGTTACAAATCTAAATTTGAAAGAATTAGAATTTTATCCTTCATGAAAAAAAATTTATGTTGCATACGGTGAGCATCACTCCTTAAAAATGTTGTTTGCTGAAAAAAACTAGTTTTCAAAGGAGATGGAAAAGAAGTGCAATCTGATTCCAATTTTTTTGTAAAAAATATATTTAGAATCTATAGACAAAATGTCAGAAATCACCAGTTTGCATCATCTTCAAATTTCTCATGGTTTAGCCGCTATAGGTGCCCAAAAGTGAAGATTTAGTTAGAAAAAAATATTTCAGTGTCTAGTTTGACCAAAAATTATAAACTAGTATTGTGGGATCACCCACTCCATTGGGTTCCCTCTCTTGTTCTTGTTCGTGATGACTACTTCTGGATATGATGATTTTTGCACTTGTCCCAATTTATGGGATTACATTCCATGTACTTACGTAATAAAAAAATTGATGGTTATTTTTTTTAGACTGCAGGAATCGGGTAGCACGACCCCCTATAAATTGCAATGTGCCTGGTAAAATATTTAACGTGACCGACAACGTTGGCACGATACACCCTTCGGTACCACGAGGGTAGGGGAGACTAGATGTCATGACCAATCTCCTGCAACAGGAAATGTTTAGCCAATCGAGCTAGGGCCCTCGCCCCAAAGTTTAATAGTTATTTATTATTAACATTCATATGACTTAAAATTTAGCTACATAGCTACAAAGATCTAATAGACCATTTTTCCCACAAGAATCAATAATCATTTCTTAAGAGCTTCCTTATGTTTAATACCACTATCTAGAGGTTTCAATGTTTCATAAGGGCCAATTTTTTTTGGTAAGATAATAATATCATATATATAGGTAATACTTAATTTGAAATTTTAGAAATTTAATTTAATTCGAAATATAACCAAGGTGAGTTCTACAAAGATGGTTAAAATTTGTAAAGAAACCTTTTCCCTTGTTAATCTAAGGTTTGGTAAACACCACATTCCATCAATATAGAGTGCGTGCATAAACAAAAAATAATTTACTTGCATGTAGAGTAGTTTGTTCAGGTACCATAACCATTTCCTTCATAAGGTTTTTATTCAATTTGTAAGATGACTTGGAAAATAAGTGTCATAATTTTATTTAAAACTTACATGTTTTTTAAAATTTAAAGCATTATCAAGATACCTAAAACACATATTAATATGGTATCCTCAAGGGAAAAAATATTCTCCATATTGTGATATGCCCTAATTTCTAAGCTCTCTCTATGTTGTTTCTAATTTTGAGAAAATAGAATTGATTTTCTCTTCAATCCTTATTGAGGTATCAAATACATACATAAGCCAAAACCATTTTATTTTAACCTACATGTTTCTTTCATACGTAAGAATGACCAAAACTTACATTGTATACCACTAAACTTCTACATAATCCATAATGTTCCTAGCTACATTTGATATATGAGATTTGTAACCCTTAGATCCTAATAAACATACTATTATCTTAAATATTCAAGATCATATCAATTAAGTTAAGAAGTGATACCGATCAAAATTCTTTTTCCTAACTAGCTAGAGTTAGAATGAATACTTGTATATGTTTTATGTTACAAAGATTAACTGGCTAGAAGACTGTCAAGGACTACATTACTTCGAAATAGATACTGAGTTTGAGTTGGGGTTCTATTTACAAACTTTGTGCCGGTTCATCAAATTTTTGTTTAATACTAATGCTGTTCACCTGAAGTTTCAACCGTTTTATGATATTAAATAATTGCTAAAGCCCTTTAGAGATGGTGGCAACTTGTGTTGCAAGCATAAGGAATAATGATGAGTGTTGATATCAACGAAAGCTATTCTACAAGTGATTTCTAGAACAGGAAACCATGCTATTATTCTAAATGTGCTATCATATAAAAGTTCTGAATAAACTCAGGTTAGATGTTTGCTATTTTTTCCATGGCGATTCATGGATAAAACGTTTTTATTGAAAATATTTGACACTCTCTACCTAAACTTCTACCCAAAACTCAACGAGACACACAATACTATTGTTTAAGCTGTATAGGCAACTAAAATTTCTGCATAGATGATAAAAAAGAAGATGGAATAGTTAGAGTTGAATGCATTAAGACATAGTTCATCTAGTTCTTGTAAATTTCATACTTTACACTACTATTCCAAACACTCAAAGTTAGTTTAGTCTACCTACTTGAAAACGCTTTCCTGTAGTTGAATTCTGGGAGGTCATGGAAGAGAAAGCCAGGCCAACCTTCTACTAATGATCATCCCCTCCTAGCCTCGATAGACAAGATCACCTCCTTGCAGCGACTGCCAGAGATCTTGAAGTTAAACTGTGTTCCTTTAGTGGTGTGGGAGCAACCTCCCACACAACTCCTTGGCACTTAGTTTATGGCGTTTAGACTGCAGATTCTTCTGCCTAGTTGCCATGTTTGGAGTGATTCATACTTTGACAAGGGAATAACTATTTGAAATGTGGGGTCTTGGACATCTACACGTGAGACAACATATACTAGTTGTAAGGAGTTTGTGACATCCTTCCCTTTCTTATTATGCATCACTGTGGCATTTTATTTAATAATTATAATATTTAAAAGGAATAGTATCTTGTAAAGTTTAAAAATAAAATAAGAAATGACTATTATTGTTCATCTATTTTTTTTCATGTGGTATTATCTTCATCATATTGGTTCTATTATACTTTGCTTTGATCAACCGTTGTGTTGCATAGTTGCTATTGGTGCCTCCCCAAGATTATGTATGGCTTTATTGTCATTCTCTCGGGCTCTTAAACCTGTAATGCACCCCAAGTCAAAATATGTTTGATGAGGGTGCAACCCGAGACACAGAAAATCACACAGAAAAACTAACAAATCTTATTATTTTCAAAGTATGAAATTCCTACATACAGAGGATCTCAAATCCTCCAGTTTTGCAATACATGCAAATTATAGAAAGAAACTACAGAAATTCCCCTATTCGCAGCATGCGATCTTCTTTCCCCAAAAACTGCCTAAAAGAAACAGTAACTCGCCCATAAATAGCCCGTTTCTTTGTTTGGAGCCAAAAACGGGATTCAAATTATGCACCAACTTTTGGAAGCCCTAACTCAAGATCTAACCGTCAGATCTTCAATGATAATACCTTTTCGGAAAGCTCTCGCGAAGATCTCTTGCCGGAAAGTGGGGCCTAAAGGTTAACCACTTTCGTATTCCGCCAATTTTTCAGGCCCATCTGGAGCCTCTAAGTACCTCAAAATTAGCTCTGAAGATTTCATAAGGCAAAAAGCAGAAATTGAAACTTGAATAACTTTTGAACCGGAAATGTTCTTGATCTGATTCTTTCACCAAAGTGTTTATTATTATGTCCTGAAGCTTCCCTTAAATTTTTGTCTCCTCACACCTTCAAACTCATACCTGCTAAAAATAGCAGTTGAGCAAAAAAAACAGAAAAACAGTTCTGAAAGTTGGGAATTCTTCTTCGACGAAAAAGGTATCTAGAAATGTAAAAACATCTACAAAAAAAATCTAAATGAAAGTAAATATATTTTTGGGCGATGTAGGATTGCCCTTACACCACTGGATGCTCCTGCATCAATGTTTCTCATCGGGTGCATATTTCTTAAGATATGATATATATGTAAAACATCATGGATACAACTTAGTTGGGGAGGTAGGGCCAATCGATAGGCAATTGGAATTATATTTTTAATAATTTCAAAGGGTCCTACATATCGAGGTGCTATTTTTTCTTCTTCCCAAAACTTATGGAATTCTCGTGTGGCTTGACCCTTAAGAAAACCTTTTCACCTACTGCAATTTCTCTCTATCTTATTTCAATCTGCATAACTATTTTGTCTATTTGTTGCTTCCTTTAATCTTTGTCTAATTTCCTTAGTTTGATTTTTCATTTCCTTCAACATATCGGGTCCAATTATCACTCTATCCTCAAGATTGCTCCAACTCAAAGGTGTTCAACATGTTCTATCATATAGCACTTCAAATGAAACCATTCCCAAAGAAGATTGAAAGGAGTTACTATAAACAAATTCGACTAGTGGGAGATAATCCTTCCATTTTAATTGTTGATCCATATAATACATGCATAGGAGGTCTTCCACAATCTGATTTGTTCTTTCTTTTTGCCCATTTTTTTATGATGGTAGGCTATACTAAAGTTCAATTGTTTCCCCAAAATTGACTAAAGGGTCATCCAAAACCTTGAAAGAATCTAGCATCTCTATTTGATATGATTTTCTTAGGAATCCCATGCAACCTAAAAATTTCTTTTACAAAATATTTAGCCAACATAGGAGCATCATTTGCTAACTTTCCTACTATGAAGTGATCTACCTTGGTGAGCTTATCAATTACTACCATTAATGCATTATGCCTATTTGGTGTCATGAGCAATCCTTACACAAAGTCAATGCTAATGACTTACCATTTATAATATGGTATATCATGAGGGTATATTAATCTTGTTGAATGTTTATGTTCTATCTTCACCTTTGACATTCTAAACACTTATCCACAAAATGAACTATGTTTTTTTCATCCCTTTCCAAAATATATCTTCTTAAGGTTTTCATATAGCTTGTTTACCTCGAGATGCCTTGAATAAGGGGTATTATGGGCTTCTGTCAGAACTAACTTCCTTAGTTCACTAGATTCAAGGATGTACATTCTATTATTATATCAAAGCGATTCATTTTTATTAAGAATGTACCATTTCATTCTAGAGTCGATCGGGTCATTTTCTAAGGTTGGCATGACTTTTTCATACAATGGGTCATATTTTTATTTATTTAATACTCTCCTTGAAAGTGATTTTAAAAGTTGCTATATTCATCAAGTGCCCCCTTCTGCTTAGTGCATTTGCTACCTTGTTTTCCTTGCCCTTAATGTAAATGAACACTATTTCAAAATCATTCAATTAGAATTTTTAATCATATTCTTTTTCTAGAATGCAAGTGAGGTTGGGTGAAAATATATTTGAGTCCTTGATGGCCAATTTTTAACTTGAAGGGCTTCCCTAGGAGAAAATTCTCCATTTTTGCAGGGCATGAATAGGAAATTAATTCCAAGTCGTGAGGTGCATAGTTTACTTCATGTGTTTTTAATTTCCTTGACTCATATGCTATCACACCTTCCTCTTGTATAAGCACCCTTCCTAGACCTTCAATAGAAGCATATATCACAACTACAAAATGTCCATTCGAATCTAGAACCTTCAAGATAGGTGTTGTAATTAATCTTTCCTTCAAAACTTGGAATGCCTTGTCACAATGTTCAATCCACAAGAATTTCTAAACCTTTCTAAATTGAATGAAGTGATTGGATTTGAAATTTTAGAGAACCCTTCTATGAACCTCCTATAGTACCCTACTAGCCCCATAAATATTCTCACTTTTGAAACATTTTTGGGAACTGGCCATTCTACTATTGCTTTTATCTTATCTAGATCATTAGCAATTCCTTCTTCATATATGATATGCCCAAGACAATGATTTTTCTTTTCAAAGAACACATATTTTGATAATTTTTCATACATCTTATGTTCTCACAACCTTTGCAAAACTAATTGAAGGTGAGCTAGACCTTGTTACTCTTCATTTTTGGAATATATTAAGATGTTGAATCCAAGAAGAACAAGACAAATTTGTACAAGTAATTATGAAACAAACTATTCATTAGGTTCATGAAGGTGGCTAGAGCATTAGTCACATCAAAAGGTACAATTATAAATTCATAATGTCTGTTTCTTGTTCTAAATGTTATTTTTGGAATATCTTCCTCCTTTATCCTAAGTTGATTTGGTACCTTGATTGATGGTCTATTTTAGAAAACAAAGTAGCTCCTTTCATTTTTTTGAAGAGGTATTCAATGCAAGCCAAGGTACCTATTCTTTATTGTAACCTTAAGTTCACATTCTATAATCAATGCACAACCTTAGGGTTTCATCCTTCTTTTTAACAAATAAGACTAGTGTTTCCCATGGGGACACACTTGGTCTTATCAATCCTTTTCCCATTAGTTCTTCTAATTGCTTCTTAATTTCTAGTAATTGAGTTGTGATCATTTGGTAGGGTTCCCTTGATGTTGGTTGAACTCCAGGTACTTTATCAATGGAGAAATAAAATTTCCTTTTAGGGGGAAGTTTTGGTAGTTCCCTAGGAAACACATTCCTAAAGTTTTGAAGGAAAGGTGAATTTTCAAAGGTTGGAATATTTTCCTCTTCTTTTTCATCCAAAGTGACCATGTATATTTGGGCTCCTTTTCTAATTTCCTTTTTTAGTTATTTGGCTAATATTTTTTCCACATTTGTGGGCCTAAGTTTTCCTTAAATTTTAACCCTTTTCTCCTCATCATCTAAACATTCTACTAACTTGTAGTAATCTAAATTAACTTGATGATCTACTAGCTAATTAATCCCGGTGATCACATCATATGACCCTAGGGGTGCCACTTAAAGGTCTACCTTTGTTTCAAATTGAGGAAATTATATTTTTATATTTAATAAACATTTGGTCACCTCCCTAATTGCCTTATCCCCATATTGGATCATCCATGACGATTCCATACGATTAACATTTAGTAACATTTTCCTAAACTAAATATAGAGAAATAAAACATTCAAATGATCTAGTGTCTACTAGAATTGAAATTGGTTGCATTAAAAGTGTATCTATAGTCTCCCTGGGCACATTTTGAAACCATGTTCATTGATTTCTCACTACAACATGAATCCTTTGTGGGGTTCCCCGTTGAGGTCGATTTGCTTTAATTTGACCTTACATTCTTGGGCATTCTATAGAATAATAATTTCCCCCACATATAAAATATCCACTTGGTAGTCTGTATTACGCTAGATTCCTCTAGGAAGATTGTTCCTTGCTTATTAAATTGTACTAGCCTATCGAAGCTCATTTGGTCAAGTTCCTATTAACATTTCCTTGTTAATATTATTTCCATTATTCTTTTAATTTTGATTTAGTGGTGGTATCTTCTCTGATGAATTTCTCCTTTGGTTTTTGTTGAAGCTTGTGTTTATTGTAAATTCTTGTTTCCTTTTTAAAGGTCGACTTTTGTTATTATGGAAATTCTACCTTGCTGCTGCTAGGGCTTGTAACTTCCTTTCTTGTTTCTAGGATTTTTCTAATACTTAATTCATATTTTATGTCTTGGATGCATGCTAAAATCTACCCCTATGTTGGTATTTAGCCCCAAAATAAATTTATTTGCTTGACTCTTCTGATCCTTTGATATATTGACACATATTTTAGTAGTTTAGAAAATGTGTCCTATTGTTGAACTGTTAAGGACCCTTGCCAAAGGTTGTGAAAATCACTCATTTTTCATCGAGAAACAATCGTGGTAACCACCTTTTATAGACATGATTGAAATTTTTTTCCCATGTTATGTTCTCCATGATGTACCCAATTTGTTCCTTGGTGTTGGTCCATTGAATAGTTGCTTCTCTGATGACTTGGTAGGACCCCATAGAGCTTTAGTTGTTTTTCTATATCCCCTCAACTCAAAATACTTTTCCATCTCATATAACTAGCTCTCGATTCCTTCTCCTAATTATTTTCAATCAAATTTGGGAGGAGGGGGTGACTATATCCATCACATTTCGTTATGGATATTTTTCCCATAGGAGGGTTCTCAAACCCATAATCCACTATATTTTCAATATTATCTTTCCTTGTCCTAAGTTCTTGTATTGTCTTCTCTAAGGAATTGATTGTATCCCTATGTTTTGTTAATAAGTCTATTGTTTCTTCAATTCTTACCTCATTACCTCCTTACATTGGTTGCTCATTGTTGTTATCCTTCCTTTTCCTTCAACCATCATTAGCACATTTATCCCTTGTCCTTGCCATTTAGTATTCTTGGAAATCATAATTCTCAAATTAATATAGATATATGAGTTTTGAGTTTAAATTTAATTTAATTTCTTCCACATAATTTGCATTCAAGATAAATTTCATTTACATGCTAGTTGTAGTAGGTTCAAGGCATATATTTTGAACATTATTTTGATACCACATATGTACCAACCCAGTTAATTTTCCTAAAAATACCCCTATTTAAAAATAATAATAAGTGTTCATTCATTTGTACACTCGCGTAACTCTATCCATATAGGATAGGAATTCATCCATTTCAAGACAAGAATCCAACCTTATGGGTTAGGCATCTGTTCATGCGAAATAGGAGTTCATCTATCCATTTAGGATAGGTATATACCCAAACAAGGTATGTACCCAAACAAGGTATGTATCTATCATAAAAAAATAGTTATGTGCTTTGGATAAAGTCTTAGACTCATTGGGACCATTCGAGTCTTGAGTCACTATCTAAAGACCACTTCTCTATTAGGAGTGCACCAAGGTCATTGTAATTTAGGACTATGTAATTTTAAATCTAATAGAAAATAAAGGCTTGAATCCTACCTCAAAATTTGGCCTATAGCCTCAAGAAAAGAAAACAATCCATTTGAGATTCTTTTGAATATAGAATGAATATATTTTATATTGATAACTATCTTAGAGAATTTATTTCCTCCCCCCTTAATCGTATGGTTTTCTTAATCGATCCATGTGATCTCTCTTAAATACACCCTAAGCCCCATCCCCAAACCTATGAGTACTAGGAACATCCTTTATTTCCTAGATTGCCTATATACCCTACTTCCGAAGAAGATTGAGACCTAAAATATGTAGTTCTATTTTCTAACTAGGTTTGATGTGAATGGTTAATGTGAGTACATACCCCTTTCTAGGGCCCTTTCCCCTAGATAATTCCTCTACGACTGCTACCCATGAAGGGAAGCATATAAATCAATTGGTCATCATGATAATTGCTTTTTTTTCTATATTCCAGCTAAGGCCTAATCCCTATATAATAGCATCACCCTTTGACCCATGTTCCAGATAGTCTATTTATAAGATTATCAAACAGTTCTCATTCATCAAAAGAAGTAATATAAATTAAATCAATTCTATACAAATATCATAATAAATCTACTTGGGGTTTTCTATATTTGTACTAATATCTTTTGATTCATTAGATATATCTTTTTTATTTAGCAATCCAAGGGATATTTCCCATTCCTTGGATTTTAAACAACGCGTCGAGATGTTCCTTATTACTCCTTAACAATCTATAGAGATGATGCCATAGACGCCATTGTTGTAGCTACGTTAGGTTATAGATGTAGTAGCTTAAAGCATGATGACATTACTCGTAAATGTGAGCCAAAGGCACCATTGATACCAAATGTTGTTGGTTTTAGTTTCATGTCTCGATTAGGTTGTCTAAAATATCTAGTATCTATAAATTGAAATTTCTTTTTTTTAAAGGAAATGAAATGTATAAGAATGAAAACTATTAAGATATAAATCAATTACAAGAGAAACTAAAATAATTGGATTAACCAAAAACACATAAAAAGAGAAGCATAATTCTAACTAAAAATAACCTTTTACTTTTTAACAAAATAAACAAATATTTTGACAATGGATTTTTTTCAGTCAAAGTAGATAAAATTGATCAATTAAACTTCCATTTACCCCTTTGTACTAAAAAAAGAAAATTTATGTAAATTAGTACTTGTGTCACATACATGTTAGTTTTAGAATTCAAAATAAATTTCCAACACTTGAATTTAGTAAGGTAATCATCCTTTCATGTTCATGTAACTAGACTATACATCCTTGTTTTGGTCTTCAATTCATTGCTTGTTACTTTTCTTTAGTCGTTTTATAACTGTCGCTAAGGTCTCTGTATCTGATAACCAAAGTTCAGATATTGGTGGTTTATTTTTTACCGTGATTGTGGGTAAGTCTTTGATCTTTATATTTTTGGCACATTTTCTTGTTCTACCTTCTAACTCTCCTAACATATTTGGTACAAAAATAAAATTTAAATTATTTTATGATGAGAAACTATTTTCTAGTTATATTTTTCAAAACCATTGATTTCCCTATATAATAATAAAAATTCATTCTAACTTCATAATCTAGTGTTTGAGGTGTAATAGTTTTTCCAATATAAATTTCTAGTAATATATTTTTTGATAAAAAAATTAAAGATCAAAATCCTAATGATCATACACCTTTTTTTTGTATTCAATGTAACACCATAGGTTGTATTTAATTCTCTACTAGTTATAAGTTCTTATCTTTGTATTAGATCACATACATCTTATTAAATTTCAATATCACATAATTTTTCTTATATTTTTCTATTCTTCATGAAATTGATCTTATATTCTCTATGTATGGATTTAAAATAAAGAGATAGAATTAACAGACAATTTTCTATTTATGAAATCTCTATAATTATTCTACTTTTCATAATTTCAAATACTAAAATAAATATACCTTTAAGGTTTAAAGGCAACACAAAATCATATTTATTTTACATTATCTTTCACTAACTTATGTCTAATAATTATTTATTATTAACATTCATAAAACAAAATTTAACTACATAATTGCAAAGATCTAATAAACTATTTTTCCCACAAGAATCAATACTCATTTCCTAAGAGATTCCTTATGTTTATTGCCACTATCCATGAGTACTATTATAAGTTACTAAACATGTCTTGAAGCATAGACTTGGATCACAATCTAGAGGTTCCAATGTTTCATAATGGCTAGTTTTTTTTTTAAGATAATAATATCAAATATATTAGATAATATCTGATTTGAAGTTTTAGACATTTAATTTAATTTAAAACATAATTAAGGTAAGTTTTATAAAGATGGTCAAAATTTGTAAAGAAACCTTTGTCATTGTTAATCTAAGGTTTGGTAAACACCACATGCTATCAATATAAAAATGCACAAAAACAACAAATAGTTCACTCCTATGCAAAGTAGTTTGTTTAGGCATCATAATCATTTCCTTCATAAGGTTTTTATTTAAGTTGTAAGATGGCTTGGGAAATATGTGTCATAATTTTCTTTAAGTCTTGCATTTAAAAAATAAAATTAAAGCACTATGAAGGTACCTAAAGCACATATTATACTTTTTTCGAGGTGAACTTGTTCTCCATGTTGTGATGTGCCCTAATTTCTACGTTCTTATGTTGTTTTTAATTTCGAGAAAATGGAATTGATGCTCTCTTCAATTTTTATCGAGATGTCAAATACATACAACACGGTTTTCATACATTTTATAATGTTAAGAGTCAAAACTATTTGATTTAATCTACATATGTCCTTCATATATAAAAATGACCAAAACTTATTCTGTATAACACTAAATTTCTACACAATCCATAACACTTTTTAACTATATTTGATATATGAAATTTACAACCCCTAAATCCTAATCAACATACTAATATCTTATAAATATTGAAGATCTTATCATTTAAGTCAAAAAAAAAAAAGAAAGAAAGAAAGAAAAGAAAAGAAAGAAGGAAAAGTGACAATTCTAACTTTTTTTTCTAAATAGCCAAGAATGCTAAACAAAAGTGATCATTAATACTTGAATAGATATATGTGGTCTTATACTTATTCCGGAGGCAGTCAAACATTGGGTTGGGTTTGTATAATAACCAGTAAAAATGGAAGACTTTAGGATTGCAAGGATTTTGGAGTAATAGATCAATCAAATCTAAAGAAAGCGAGCATGCGTTTTATGTTGAGTTCCTTTTAGTTGTATTAGTAAAAAGGGTTTATTTGAGGACAAATCTAAACCCAAATGGATAGAGTTAGAATGAAGATTCGTATAAGTTCTATGTTACAGAGATCAACTGGCTGGAAGACTGTCAAGGACTACGTAACTTCAAAACAGTTACAGAGGTTGAGTTAAGGTTCTATTTACAGACTTCTCTGCCGGTTCATCCAAATTTTGTTTAATAATAATGCTGTTCATGTGAAGTTTTAACCATTTTCTTGTATTAAATAATTGCTAAATTAACTCTAGAGTTGGTGGCAACTTGTGTTGGAAGCATAAGGAATAATGATTGAGTATTGATATCGACGGAAGCTATTCTACAAGTGATTTCTATCACATGAAACCATGCCATTATTCTAAATGTGCTATCATATAAAAGTCCCGAACAAACTTAGGTTAGATGTTTGCTGGTTTTTCTATGGTGATTCATGGATAGCAGGATTTTATTGGCAATATTTGACATTCTTTACTTAAAGTTCTACCCAAAACTCAATGAGACACACAATACTATTATTTAAGTTCTATAAGCAACTAAAATTTCTGCATAGATGGTAAAAAAGAAGATGGCATATGTAGAGTTAGAAATGCATTAAGACATAGTTCATCTAGTTCTTGCAAATTTCATATTTTATACTATTTTTCCAAACACTCAAGTCAGTTTAGTCTACTGACTTGACAACACTTAGTTTAACTCTATGAAGTCAAGGAAGAGAAAGCCACTTGGTTCACCATGCCAACCTTCTGCTATTGATCTTCCCCTCCTAGCCACGATAGACAAGATCACATCATTGTATCGATTGATAGAGATCTTTGATCTTTATTGTAGAGCCTAAGATGAATGGTCTTGATACTACTTTTCTCAATAAACATTTGAGATGAAAATCCATGGACAAGGGCTCCAAAGATGCACATGTATGGGTAGACCCAAGGAAAAATGTAGTAAGAAAAAGGGACCCAAAGAGGTCTAAGTCAAAAGGATGGTCTAAAACCCTAGTAAGAGTAAAGTAAAATTTTAGAGTTGTGGAAAATAGATACATGTAAAAAAGGAATATAGAAACAAGGAGAAGCCTTTTGAAGATTCCTCTAATGACAAGTCCTTTGATGATGAAAATAAAGTTTTGATTATTTATGCTAACATTGTTAGCAATGACTCATGGTTTGTTAAGTCATGTGTGTTGTACCACATTACATCTCACAAGGAGTGGATCTCATCATATAGAGCATATGATGGAGGTAAGGTTTTCATTGTCTACAACAATTCACATTGGATTGTTAATAAAGGGAAGGTAAAACTTGTGTTTAATGATTACATAATTAGTCCTCTCATAGATGTATAGAACATTCCAACATTACCACAAAACTTACTTTCAATTTCTAAAGTGAATGATATTAGAGAGCCTATCATATTTGATAGGATTGGTTGCAAGTTCAACAAAATATAAATTTGATGATAGCTAAATGATCTGATGTGGGACTTTGTTTAAGTTTGATGCATCTACATATTGTAACTTTGCCTATGTAATTGAAAACTTAGATTCATGTATGTTGTGGCACTATGTAGTGGGTCACATAGGTGAAAAAGAGTTTAAGTCCCTTGTTAATACAGATATGGTGGATGATTTGTCTGGTAAATTTGTGGATTTTTATTTTTGTGAGTGTTACACAATTTTCACCTACGGGCTCAAATCAGGAAGAGCACTTTTGCTAAGTGGTGTTCATTACACATTCTAATCATGCATTTTATGCCATAGTATGAAAATATTACTTTAATTCCATTCATGAATAAGTACTGCATTTTTATGAAGAAAAGAGAAGTAAACTAATACATCATTAAATAGCCTTTCTGAAAAATGTAACCTTTATTCATTAAAGTATTCAGATTGCTTCACACAAGCCGTGAAACTAGCTAAGGAAAATAAATTCAATGCTAGAATTTATAACATGAATACATGTGTGAACAAGAAAAAACAAGGCATAAGAGTCATAGGGGCCAGCCATTGCCTGAATGACTGGCGGTGCTGATGTTGCTTGCGTGTTTCTGCTACCTTGCTGCTCCAGCTTTCTGTCCTCCAACTGCAGATCCTGAAATCACACGGAATGAAATTAGATCCAAAAAAGATCTAAGCAATAACTGACTTATCACTCCTACACCCGTGCATGCATTCACATTAGAAATCCAAACAATGCTTTATTTTTACTAACTAGTTTGTGTCATGTGCAAAAACAGGAAATGCAATGTTGTTGTTCATCAGTTTAAATATGAGTGGGGATAAATGTGGCTCCCACAAGGGTTGAGCCCAGCTCATAGTTTATGCATAGCCTTTTAGGTATTTGCACACTGAAACAAGCAGTTTTCAAAAACATAAGGAGTATGGTGAGCAGTTATAGAAGCTAAATGGAACAAGATTTCAATGGTAAGCTTGGTATCATGTGGATATAACATGCATGCTTTATAAATCATGGCAGTCAAATGAACAAATCTCAAAGTTCAATCTTCTTCCAAATTACAGTCAAAGATCATTTATTTCAGCCCAGAATACACAAATAGAGGGATAAAAATGAAAAGAATATCAAAGAGCATATGTTTTGTTCTCCATAGAGGACATACTATATGCCAAGCCTCGACTGAGGTCACACATTAAGACTTCAACAATATTGCAAAGTACAGAGATCGCGGTTATAAATGAAGCCCTTAATTGTCAGCAAAATGACTATGTGGTCATATGAAAACAAAGGGACACATATACCAAAGATAACGAAAATGCTAACCCCAATGCCAGTATGATGGGTGACCGCGACCATTGAAATGGAGGGTTTTGTTTTTGTTTTAGAAACAGAGACATATGCTAAATGTACAAATGAAGAGTTGCGGCCTGTGGTGAGATCAAGCCCTCAAATTCTTGCAAGAAGGCATCGAGAATTTTATATATACATAAATTTTAAAATAAAACTTCATTACTTCTTACACAACCGAAGCTTGAGATGAACATAAATATGGAGAGTCACTTGAAAAATAGAAATATTTCCATTGCTTTGATAAATTTTGACTCATGGCTATCAGAGAAATGTTCATGCGAAAGACACAAGGCAAAGTATAAGGATTATGCTACAAGGAAAGTGATGTCGTAGCATAGAGAGAAGAGCAAAGCATCATATTTTCTTCAACCATAACCAAGCTTGAGGAGAATTCGGAGGAAGCAAAATTTTGTTTCTAGAAATTGTAAGCAAATGCATCGTATAGGAAACTATAGTCAACATCCTCATCATTTTACAAAAAATGGAGCTCAAAGTAGGTTTTTACCCATAAAAATGAAGGAAGTAAAGCTATAAAAATGCTTTTAGAGTACGTACCCATAGAGAAAATCCTCCTGAAACCTTCGTAGGCTAAAGCATGGCAGCGCGACTAGCAAAAAGTTGAGGAAAATTCAAAGAAAAGCATAAGAACCAACTTCTTTGTAGAAGAATCAACAAAAAATGTGTGGAAATGCCTCTGATTCCACCACAAAACTTGCTAGAAGACCTTCTACAGAGTTCCATGAAACACTTGGCGGCTTAGCTTCATCCAGAAGCTTCAAAAATAAGTGATATGCCTTGTGGTTTTGCTTTGTTTTTCTTTTTAGGGTTTTAGCCTAATTCATATCGATAGCATTCTTTTGCCTTTGATTTTAAAAATAATAATAATAAAGCAAGCAACTATTATATGGCTTTGGTTAAGACTTTAAGTCTTATGCCTTAGGTTTTGTTCTCCTATGTATGCTGATTAAGTCTTATTAGACTTATGTTTTCCAAACGAAGGTCGGGCCTTGTATTGTTATTTTTTGCATTATTTAACTGTAAAGCAATTTGATTTAAATAATGTAATTATAAGTCATTTAATCAAATGGCTATTTTAGATGCAAAAAATTATGTATTACGCCTTATAAAAGCTTTAAACAACTTAGTTGGAGCTTTTATGCTTTTGCAAAAATATAGGAGTGGTTGGAGTTTGTTTACCAACATATGGAGAAGAAATAGGCCTCTTTTTTTGCATATAGGCATTAATTTATTATGCTTTTATCTTGGACTTGGTCAAATGTGACCTTTTCAAACTTTTGGAGCCTCTTTGGAGAGGAATCAGTTGCTAGAAATTAGGCCTTATTGTTTCATCCGACCCATAGAGCTTCTAGGTCCTATTTTGATGGATCTTGTTGGGAGTTGAGTGATATAGTCACTTATGTGACTTCATTGTAACAAGTTCTGGATTGGCATTTTTCTGCACTTAGTGATTTTTAGGTCCTTTGGCAGAATTTTGAAGAGTTTTGTAACTCATTTAGATATGGAATACAATACATACCTTGGGCATCATTGAATGGAGTATTTTGTCTTCTTGTTATTGTAATATTGTGTATTTTCACATGATTGATTAAGTTATTGTGAGATAATATTTTGTTTCCCTTAACTCTGTCTCATGGCTTTAGTACCTTTTTGCAGAGAAGTGTGATGTTTGCAGGTTATAATCTATGTCAAGATTGCAGGTTGCTTTTAGCTGTGAGGTCTTCTCCTCCTAAGAGCTCAAGCAATAAGGCCTTTTTATAAAATACTTATGCAAGGCACATAGAAACAAGTCGTGCAAGTTGTTTTCTTCAGTCATTATGTACAAGTGTATGAAATCTGAGTTTTCCAAGGTCTAAGTCATATTTTGGTGTATCACCTTAGGAGGTAGTTATCATTTTATGCAATCTTTCTCCCTTTTCACCTCAAAATTTAGTAAAGTAGGTGATAACCAACTAGGAAGCCGGCCTTCTCCAGAGGTTCTTTTCTAGATCTTGGTGACCCATAGCTCGAAACGGATCCCATGTTCTCTCTAAAAAGCTAAGTGTTGCAGCTTAACAGGTTTTTGTCTTGCATCTTAGCTAGGGTGCAATTTTAGAAGATAACAGTGAGCATTGCTTGCTTGGTAAACAAAGTACTTTAAAGTTTATTCTAGTTGCACTAGAGAAAAAGGATCAATAGAAGTAATTCACAGTGAGATATTTGAGCTTGTGAATGTTTCTTATATTGAAAATCCTATTACTATGCTTATTTTGTTCACGACCACTTACATTGTACTTGGATTTATTTTATGATACATAAATTCAAATTTTCTAGCAAGTTTAATATTTTAAAGTTATTGAAAATTAAATGAATATAAAAAGTATTAAAGTTTGATAATATCTAGGTGAATATAATTTTAGATAATTTTATGAATTATTCATACACGTAGGTACATTATAAGACAAAATAATTATGTACAAAAAAATACCACAAAAAGGATGAACAATACATTAATGGAGAAAGTCAAAAGCATGTTACATAATACTTAGTTGGATCAATAATTGTAGGTTGAAGATATAAGTATTGATTTTTATTCGTTTTTGGTTGATAAAACACCACATGAAGTGGATAGATAAAAAACCCTCCATTTTTCTCATTAGAATATTTGACTATGAGGCTTTTGTTCATGTGCCTAAAAAATGGTTTAAGTTGGATTTCAAAGTTAAAAAATGTATCTTAGTTGGTTATGACAATAATGTTAAGAGTTATAAGCTTTAGAATCATCTAACTTTGAAAATAGTATAATCTAGAGATATAATTTTTAGGGAACTTAAGAATTAAGTCTAATTAGATACAATCAAAAGTAAATAAAAATAAGACTATCCATTTTAAAATAAAAATTAAGAAATAAGAATATGCATTGGTGGAAGAATAAGTTGGAAATGAGGATGTAGAGGAAGACAAATGTTTAAATTCAAAGGTTTTAGAGTAAGGACATGAAGAGCCTCTTAGTACACATTTGTGTAGGTCCACAAGGCAACAAAAACTAGTTGACAAGTATAGCCCACTATATTTTTGAGAGTATTTGTTTTTTATTGTATTGGTGATGATCCTAGATATGTGAAAAAAATATTTCTTCAAAGGAGCACAAGTCTTGGAGGGAATCCATGTAAAATGAGATGATGACCTTCTAGATATATATGAAATTTGGGATCTAGTTGAGCTACCTAACGTAAAGAACCCCATTGGGTGCAAGTGGCTATTTACAAAGAAATTTGGATTAGATAGTGGTTGGAAAAGTATACAACAAGATTGGTGGTAAAATAACACTCCTAAGTGGATAGAGTTGACTTTGATAAAAAAATTCTCTCATGTAAACCTAACTTCTATTAGACCTCTACTTTCTATGTTGTTGCTTATGATCTAAAAGTAGAACAAATGGATGTTAAAGTTATTTTCTTGTATGGAGATTTTAAGGAAAATAATCATGTTAAAAAACCTTATAGGTTTTATGGTAAAGGGAAATAAAATGGTTTTTATATTGAAACAATCACCTACCTAAGATGTGGTATCAAAAGTTTGATTTTTTGCGTTGGACCTTGGGTTTGTAAGAAACAAATGTGATTTATTTATTTATTTTAAATTGATTGAATATTAGTTTTTAATCATTGTCCTATTGACATGTTTATTGAAAATAATAAGGAAATGATTAAAGAGATAAAACAATAATTGTTTGGTGCCTTTGCCACAATGGATTAGGGGCTATGAAGTACATTTTATGTATGGAGATCAAAAGGGGTTGGGATGATTTTTTTTTTATTCAATTAGAATAAATATGTTCAAATTTTTTTGGAAAGGTTCATGATGCATGACTATAAGTCAATTAATACTCCATTACATGTTTCTACTAAGTTATCATCGAGTGAGTGTTGGATGATATGCATACTATTTTTATGCTAGTGTCATAGGAAGCCTAACATATGTCATGGTATGTACAAAGCCAAACATTGCCCAAACAATGAGAGTTCTTTGTAGGTTTAGACTTAACCCTAGTAGAGAGCATTGGATTTATGTAAAAAATATTTTTAGATATTTGTGAGGGATTTTTTGTTGTTTTATTTGCTATCATTGGATTAATGAAGTGAGCAATATGCTTGATATGCAATTTTTTGTTGATTAATATTGGGCTAGTGATTTACACATAAATTTTAAAGGAATATAAGCCTATGGTATCTTGAACAAATAGTTTGATACAAGAACTTACATTATGGTGCATAAACTAGTGGAGAAAGTTTGCCATGTATTGAACACAAACATTTCTATAATAAATTATCTAGTCAGTACCATTAGTTATCATTAAATCAATTTCCTAAGATACATAATGATTTGGAGGATATGTTTAATGTTCCTTACGCTAGTTCCATAAGAATCCTAATGTATGCTTGGTTTGTACAAGGCCAAATATTTCCAAGCAATAAGAGTTCTTAACAATTTTATACTTAACCCTAGTAGATAGCATTAGACTTATGGGGCTAGTGTAGGATCATGATGGGCCAAACAAGGCCCTCAAGTGGCAATGAAAATACAAAAAATAGACTTAAGCAACTTCACATAAGAATAAATGAATAGATTATTAACATAATTTCAAAATACGTAGGAATGTAGTCTGTAAGCTACTAGGCCTTTTTTGAAAAAAAGTAATCTGATTTGGTGAAAATTTAAAATTTCAATGTAGTAGTACTTTAAATTTTGGAAAAAAATAAAAAACAAGTGTTTGTTCGACCACCCTAAGTATGAGAAAAAATGATTTTTTTTTTTTGAATCTTTCAATATAATTAGAGGGCACATGCCCAAATGTGATGCATTTTTTTTTTATATTTTTTTTGCAAGTAAATAATTAGTTATGAATTTTCTAGCAGGAATTTTTAAAAATATTAAAAACCATTTATTCTCGACCATCCTAACTTGGTCAAAAAATTATGAAATTCATTTTTTAAAATGATAGTTTGTGAAGCATAGTGTGTGACATGTATCTTTCGGATTCAAAAAATGTATAATCATTTAAAAGTTATAGATGCTATTCAAATAGCCCATCAATCAGGAATTTACACATAGTGCATATAGAAAAATCAATAATAATTATCTATTAAATTTAAAATAAAGCATATCTTATATTGGTAGAATGCTGACAATTTGTTGAATAAACCCTTTTCATTTCATCAAATTCGAATGAGAAAAAGTCATTAGGATGAAGGGTAAAGTTTGAAAAATCATTGTAGCCCCTGTAAACACATTGGGGATGTTGACTTTTCAAGTCGGACACCCTCAAGTCAAATCCCAAGGAAATATCGAGCAATATATACATCTCTCTCTCTCCCTCTCTCTCACCTTCCCTCTATACTTCTATCTATCTCCACTCACTCTCTCCTTCTCTACCTACATTTATCTCAATCCGTCTCACCCTACCTCTCCCTCCCTCCTACCTTCCCTCCTCTCTCTACCTCTTTCTTAGACCCTTCACCCTCTACTTATCTCTATATCCCATCCCTACCTTCATCCCTCTCTACTTCTCTATATATCCCCTCTCCCTCCATCCCTCCAACCATACCACTCTCTCCACTTATCCCTCCCTTTATCCCTCACTCACTCCCTCCCTTTCCCTCCCCCCTGTCTCTCTCACACAACCTCTCCCACCCTACCTCTCTCTCTTTACCTACCTCTCTATTTATTCCTTCTACCTTACCTCTCTCTATAACCATCCCTCTCGCCCTCTCCCCTTCCTCTCTCTATCTCCACTCACCCTCTCCCTCTCTACCTACCTTTCCCTCAATCCATCCCACACCACCTCTCTTTCTACCTACCTCTGCCTCCTTCCCAACTTCCCCCTCTATCTAATTCTCTCTCCCCTTACCTCTCTACTTACCCCTATATCCCCTCACTCTCTCTAGCCACCTCTCCCTCTATTCCTTCCACATTACCTCTCTCTACCTACCTCTCCATGTCTCCCTTTATCCCTCCCATGCTACCTCACTAGACCTCTCCCTCTGCCATCCCTCTATGATTCTCTCAATCTCTCCTCTCTCACCATCCCTCCTAACCTTCCTCTCCCCCCTTTATCCCTATTTCCTCCCTCTCTCTCTTTCCACCTACCCCTCCCTTTATTGCTCACTCCCTCCTTCCCTCCGTTTCCCTCCCTCTATCCTTCCCACCCTAAATATACCTCACTCTACCTCTCCCTCCCCTCCTCTCTCTCTCACACCACCTATCTCTATCTCTCCCTCTCTCTATTCCTTGCACCTTACCTATCTCTCCCTCTCACCCTAACTCTCCCTATCTCCCTCCTTCCCTCTCTCCCTCTACCTATCCCACGCCACCTCTACCACCCTATCTCTATCTCTCTACGTACCTCTCTATTTCTTGCACCTTACCTCCCTCCTTCCCTCTCTCTCCCTGCTTATACTTTACAACTATGATTATTAGAAATTTGAAGTCGAACATTAGACATGTTGGGTTTCATGGATTCAAATACCTCTTTATGAGAAGTAACATGTTGAAAATCACTTGAATCAATAACCCATTCTAAAAGTGTTGAAGCATTATAGCTACAAGTAAAAGCTCTTCTAATTTTATTTGCATTGTTGTTAAACTTATTGTTATTAGGTTTATGTTATTGATTATTTTGCCTCGTTGGGATTTTTATCATTTTGTTTGTTAAAACAAGTGTTAGACCAATGACCATCTTTATCACAATACGTACAATGAGGCCTCTTAGAAGAAGTATTCTTCATAAACTCACTAGTATTATTGTGATAAGATTTAGGATTAGTATATTGTTTATTATGAGGCTTAAAATTTTGTTTATGATTTTTAGACATAAAAGCATGCTCACTACTTTTAAGATTACCAAATTGAATCAACTTTGCTTCTTCATGCCTTAATAAGTTTCTAAAAACATCGTAAGTAAATTGACTAACTAATGAAGGAATAGTTAATTGAGTATGAATATTAGTAATAAATAGTTGAAATTTCCTAAAAAGGCATTTTTTACTTGAATAAGATGAATTAGTCTAAGTTCTTCAAGCTTTACTCCTAAACCTTGCAATTGACTATTTAAAGCATCAAATTTTAACACAAATTCATCCATAGTTTTGAAATCAATATACCTCAAATCTTCAAGTTGATCTCGAAGTTGTATCTTTCTTAACTCATTTAAAATATCATAAATAGTTTGGAGGATTGCCCATGCTTTATAGGCTTTCACACAATTCCCAATATGAACATAAAGTTTGAGACATAGAAATGCCTATGAGGCCAAGAGCTTCCTCATTTTGAAGCTTCTATTTTTCTTGAACCTCCTTGGGTGTGGACAGATTCGGCCCTGACTTTAGATTCATTGCAACATCCAAGAGATATTTAAATCTAAATATAAAAGCAATATGTGTTTTCCATGAGTGATAATTAAAAGAAGTTAATTTAATTTATGGAATTAAAGTTGACATGATTACAAAATGATTAAAAAAACCTTTCACAACTTTAAAAAAGAAATAACAATCTATTATTTGAAAATTAATATTTTTGACAAATGAAAAAAAACTTGAATAATTAAACTAAAAAAAATAACCCCTTTAAAATTATGACAAAGTTCCAAAAAAAATTCAAAATTCTCCTTTAAAAAAATTATATATATATATATTTAAATTTAACAATATAAAAAATTAACCTATAAAATTAAAGAATATTTTAATATCTTAAAAATAAAATAAAAAATTGAAAGCCTTCTTAATAATTAATTATTATTAAAACCTAAAAAGTAAAAGAATTATAAAAAAAATGGAAGATATTGATTTTCTTTAATTTTTTTTTTGAAAAACTAGAATTACTTATCATAAGAAAACAAAGTTTAGAAAAAATTGAAGAATTCTTTTTTGTTTATTTTAAAACTTTTTCCTTGAAATTATATGGCCGGATCATAAAAGAAAATTTGAAAATTTATAACTTCAATTTTTTTTTAACCTAAACACTGATTCTTGAAAGCTTTTAATGAATTTAGGTTAATGGTTTACAAAATGGCTAAAAATGGACACCCAACTTTATTTAAAATTTTTGTTTTATTTTATAAGGAAAAGAGCGGGATGATTGGGTTTTAAAAAAGGAGAGATAAAATAATAGGGTGAAGTGTAAGGGGGACAACTGAGAGGAGCATGGGATCAGAGTTATTCATATGGGTCATCCATATGAATGGAGTTTGGACAAATAGGGAAAAAAAAGGAGAGATTTAGATTTAGATTTTTAAGTTGATTCTTTATGAAAAAAAATGATTAGAGATATGTAATTTTTATATGTAAAATGATGTCTTTTTAAAAATTATGTAGAGATTATGTTTTAAAAAAATATATATATTTGTAGATTTATGTAAAAATAGTGTAGTTGAAAAAAAATAACTATTATTTGAGAGATAGATTTATGTATGAAATTTAATTTTTATTTATTATTGATTAAATTGAAATTGCAAATTTAAATGTTAATATTTTATAACAATTTGAAATTGCAAAATATTAATGACTAAAATATTTGAAATGTAAATTGAAATCAAAGGACTTAAAATAAATCTTTGTTTCTTGCATAAGAGTTAGTTTTTTTTTTATAAAATTATTCATTTCTTTTAAGCAAAATAAC
Organism: Sequoiadendron giganteum; assembly: GCA_007115665.2. Lineage (NCBI taxonomy): Eukaryota > Viridiplantae > Streptophyta > Pinopsida > Cupressales > Cupressaceae > Sequoiadendron > Sequoiadendron giganteum. Next base: position 87,852,177 of record CM021106.1, on the reverse strand, counting down.
TCTTCTCTTCTCTCAAAAGTGCCTCATGCTCTAAAGAGGTAGTAAAACTTAAAAAATATAGCTCAACAAAGGATGAGTAAAATCTGGTGTGATACTATGAAAGGAATTATAAATGAAATAGATTGAAATATAGGAAAGTACTAATCCTAAAGCAATTATTTAAAGGAAAAGATTATCATCTAAGATGAAAACCAAGATCATGTACACCAAATATCCAAGAGGAGACACAAGATTTTGTAGGAAGGAAAAACAAAGAAAAAGACCCCAATATTATGAAAATTTCATAAAGCCTAAGAATATTACATGAAGAGAAATAGAGAGAGAGCTCAAACATCAAATGTTTCATGTAAAAAATGAGAGAAGAACCTCAAATAAATAGAGGTGGAAAAAGATTTGCATAAGTAATTCCCATGTCTATGTATGCCACCTTTCATCCTATGTGTGTGCAAGGTGTCAAAATCCTCATAAGGAGGAGGCTACACCCGAGCCTTAATATTCCTTGAAAAAGAAATTATAAAAAATGAGTCAACCTCACACATGTGTGAGAATACTCAGATAAGACAAAAGACTTGTAGGAATTCCTTTGGAATATTCCTACAAGTATTAAATAATACAAATAAATAAATAATTGTCACCTAAGTAAAGATTAATTGCTAACAAACATAGTGCAGTTACAAATCTTCCTCTTATTCAATGGGTAAAAAAATAACATTCACCACTTATTCAATAGGGTGATTCTTGGATGAAATCACTCTAACCAACAAGGGGTTTTGTCCCTGAAACCAATAATCTCAAAAGGGTTTTCATCCTCAAGAATTTTGAAGAACAATAGTTCTTTTTATATGTAGAAGCAAATACAATTTCATAGTTAACCTTTCAAATGAGCCCTCAACCTGTTTTTATAACATTCTTGAAGGAAAAATAACAATAATAAAATATAATAATCCTTTTTTCCTCCACAAAGACCTTTTTGATAACTAAATAACAATTCAATGTGCAAAAAGGCCCCCATACCTAACTTAATACCTTTTTTTATAATCATTACAAGTAAGTTGTCCTTTTAATGTTTTTGACATTAGACAAATTAAATGTTATTATTTAATAACTTAATAATTTATTCAACTTGTGGAAAGTATAAAAATGATATAATTATGCAATTTTGATCATACCAAAGTGATCTTGAGGTTTTGGGATGATGAACATAAGCAATTGGGCAACTTTCTAAAAATAGTAAACTTCTCCAAGATGTTTGGAGAGCTCCAAAAAGGCTAGAAATCAATTCTAAAAGCATCAATAAGTGCTACACCACCAATTGATCTCACTACCATGATCAACTATGCTAAATTGATCTTCTACTCTCCAAGAACTTTGGATTTCTCCCTTACCAATTAGTCTATGGAAAAAATAAAAAAATAGACTAATTGTCCACAAACTGATTTTATTTAAAATGGGGGTATTAAATTGCTCCCAAGTTAGTTCACATTTTCCATTTGATTGTTCCTCTACCTAGAATGCATGAGCTTACCACCATTTCTTTACATGGTAAGAAACCTTTAAGAGGCAATATATATTTTCTTTATTAGTGAAATAACTCACGGAAAAAGTAATATTCAATCTAGTCAATCCAATTATCTACAAAATTTACATAAATATTATGCCCAAACTTTGGCACATCAAGGGTAATCAATCTTTTCTTTATTAGTGAAATAAATCATGGAATATTAATATTTAATCTAGTCAATCCAATTATCTATAAAATTTGCATAAATCTTACCCTCAAACATTGATACATCAAGATTTACTTGAAACTTGAATGAAACTCATTTACCAAAGGATTTGCTTGATAAAGGGGCTAAAAAGTCACTTGTTCAAGGACCTCTACAAATTGGCTAAATAGAAACTTTAACTAATCCATAAATTCTTATTCAATCTTGCTCTTGACCAATGCATGTATCTCCTCTTATGTTGGTTTGACCATTTTGGCACAAGTTAACAAGTAGTTTAATGGAACTTAGGGCTTAATGTTGAGTCTTAGGTACTCTAACCATGTATGGAAGAGCATGCAAGATGCATTGACAACCACTTTGATACAATTGATCTAAGACGGTCCAAGGGTTATGATCTTAGTAAAAAAATTTCCAAATATGAATCCAAATAAGTTATAATATACGTTGAAACTTAATAGGTAATTGAACAAATAGAGATAAATATATATAATTGAACAAATAAAGTGTTTCATTCAACTATTTGTTCCATACATGGCATACCCTTGAGAAATTTGTATGGCTAATTTATCTTTTTCCTATTCATTATCATGATTTTGTTTATCTACAAGTTATATTATAGATGCTTATATAGATTATAAAATTTATGCCATGGAGATAAAAGCCACCAAGAAATTGAATCGTCACCTTAATAAGTGGAACAATTTCCTTGATTCATTTCTCATTCCTTGGTGGTTGTGGAATGAAAACAACTACTAATGTGCTTCTGATAAGTTGGTGTGTGACTTGGTATGTAGTCAAATGTGTGGGTCCCAACTTGGTTGGTGTGTTATTTGTTCTATCTAAAAACTATAGAATAATACTCAAGATGATGCAGTGAGAAAATGTATGAATTAGACCTTGTGGTTTTTCCAAAAGATGTGTTGGACCTTGCTAGAGCTCTAGTAGAAACCATAATTTGATTGGTAGAAGCATGTTTGTTGCATAATTATTTGTCTCTCTACAAAGTGTGTTGCATTATTTTGGTGAATGTGTGGCATTTGTTGGAGAGTGAATATAGATCTTCGTGTTCATCTATAGTATTTGGGAAGTGCTCTAGTATACTACAAACCCAAGAAGTAGCCCCACTATTGTTGCAAGCCATGAGAATGACTTGAGTGTTATTATAGGTACTCTATTGTTGAATCCTCTTGGATTATGGAAACAATATGATAAGAGTTAATCTATTTATTGAAATTTGGAGTTAAAATATAAACCATGATTACAAAGGATAATGCATGTGGATTGGGCATCCTTTGAAATGAAAAAATTATATGTCCAATGCTCTAATTCTTATAGTTATCAATTGTCCAATCTTTGTGCAAAAGAAATGTAGTTAAAAATGTTAGACATGTCTTGCAAAATATTAAATCTAGCATGTGCATGTGTTTATAGTTGTATTTATTTCACCATTAAATGTATAGACATGATGTTAAATAATAATTAAATATATACTAATACAAAGAGTTGATTTAGAGTCTATTTTATAGTTAGGTAGCATTTTGAATTTAGGGGGCATTCATTACCTAATAGAATCTAATGGTTAATATACCAAATTTATTCATAAAAGGGATTTGATACTCTATAAAAATCTATGTTTGTTCTACCATTATCAATCAACCAAGGGGATAAATTAATTAAGTTATTAGGTTTGATATTGGGAGTGTTCGACATAGATGGTGAGGGGTAGACTAAATTGACATAATAGTTAGATGCTAACATTTTTATCTTACAAGAATGAACATGGAGAAATAATTACTGACAATAGATTTAGTATTTCATAAATCTCAACAAATTATGAAATTAAATTCAAAATAAACTTTTCATAAAAAATAGATTTAAAAATGACAAATACAGAAAACCATAAACTAGAAAATATAAAAAATATTACCTACAAAATAAATAATTAATACATATGATAAAATAAAGGATACAATGTAAGTTTAATAAAGTAATGCAATCAAAATTACAATTGACATAGTAACATCAATGTAGAAGCATTATTAGTACTTATATGAATTTTGTTAATTAGTTATTAATTAATTAGAAAAATTAAAAATTATCTTCTTGAAATAAAATTTAATCCTTTTAAAGTGAACATGTATAATATTTAATTTAATTTAAACAAACTTAAGAGTTAAATTTTGAAAAGACCAAAATATATATTCTTAAATGAAAATTAATATTTTTATATTAAATAACATTTAATGATAATTAATAAATTTATTTTAAGAAATATTCTTTAAATAATAATATATTTATATAATATTTAATAAATATAAAATGTACAATTATAAAATCAATATGTTAACATTTACATAATTTTAATAATGATCATACAAATTTTTTAGTATGTCAAATTTGTATTTGTATTTTTAATATTTTACTAATATTATTTTTTAATTTATAAAAGAACTATTTATATATTTTTAATAATATTAATTTATATTCTTAATTAAAAATTTATAATTTAATATAAAAACCAAATTTATAATTTAATATAAAAACCAAATTTTTAATTTAATATAAAAACCATTTTAATGCTAATTAATAATTTTTCTTAAAAATATATTTTATTAAATGTTTATAATGTATTTAGATAATATTATTTTATAAGTATTAAATACACAATTATAAAATCAATATATTAACATTTACATAGTTTTAATAATTAATAATAATTAGTAATTAATTATATTTATAATAATATTATCAATACAAAAATTAAAAATTAAAACAAATATATTTTAATTTTTTATCTATTAAATAATTATAAATATAAGGTGCTATTATACTTTATCCAACATGCTGGCATAACCATAAGCTTCAAATAAAGGATCTAGAAGTGGAGGTAAATGAGGAGTTGATTGCTTTTGTGATGGGGATGCCGATGGTTGGCCGTAAGTTTTACAAGGACAAGAAGAGTATTGAGGAAGCGATGGCCTAGTTTTTCAAAGATGACGAGAGGAAGAAGTTGATTAAGATGGAGAGTTGGGGCTATGAGCACAAGTCTCTCAAGACGATTTGGGCAGAGGTGGCCAAGGTAATAAGGTGTTATGTGACGTTGGAAGGCAGGTTTACCGCTATTTTGGGTCACCATTTCACTCTTTTAAATCACTTTAGACAAATTGTTTGTTTCATTTCCATTTTTTTTGCTATCATCCATGGAGATTTCGATATATACATAATTAAAAAATAGGAAGGCTCCGGTCCTCCATGAGGGTCTCATCCTTTTAATCATGGAGCATGTTAAGTCTCTTCTCCCTGCCCCTGCTATTAAGGGTAAGAAGAAGACTTTGAGTGAAGGGTCTGATTCCTCTGGTTTGGATACCAGCAATGTCAGAGATGAGGAGTGGGAAGAAGAGGACAATGATGGTCCTTCATCCCCTAAGGCCACCTCCTCGAAAAAAGGAAGAAGGGTAGCCTTAAAAACAATCATGCTCCTAAGTGCCTTATTCTCTTTGATAGTGAGGATACAAAAGTGGGTTTGGATGATTCCTCTCACATGAAGGTGGAGTTGGCTGTTGGTCAGGTTGAAATTGATGATGGAGGTAATAAGGAGGGTTTACAGGAGAATTTTCCAATCTCAGAGGCCAAGGACCAACCGAGGAGGTCGTCCAAACACATTGCCAAGCTGAAAAACTAGGTCTCAAATGTTCTTGCTAAGGATGCCAAGGTACCAGGTGAGGAAAAGGCTACTGGAGAAAAGGCGGTGGATATTGAGGACTCGCCGGTTTAGAACTTGACCAATGATGCTCTACAGGATGAAAACAAGGGTCAAGATGAGGAAGACTCTGAGAAGATGAATGCTAAATTGGAACCCCTAAAGATAGATCCCCTTTTTGAGGACTTTTCTTATTTAAATGATGAGTCTCCCTCAATGTTTGAGCTACTGGACATGGCAAGGGTTGGGGCCACTAGAACTTTTAAATTGGCTAAGTGGAATCTTCAGGAATTTAATAAAGTTAAGATTAAAAATAGGGGTTTGAAGGAGAACTTGAAGAATGTGCCGCTCAGTGTCGGACATTCTGATTGACAAAATTTTGGACCTAGAAGGTTCATTCCAGGATTTCAAATCTCTATGTGATGATCAGTTAGCTGGGTTAGAAGCCAAGGTTGTGGGCACCAATGTAGACATTAAGAAGCTGCTGCATGCGTGCCATATTTCTGTTAAAAATAGTGCTAACTTCTTGGAAGTCTTATTTAGAAAGATTAGTGAATTAAGGGAGGACCAGTTGTACTTCTCTAAATTAATGGAGAAGGAGCATGTGGCTAAGGGCAAGGGAAAAAAGGGAGTGGAAGATGATACCAAAGGCCCTACTACTAAAGGGCTTGTTGATTGGAAAAGATCCTTTGAAGCCGAGAAGAAGGAGCTTCTGGACATGATTGATCTGCACAAGAGCCAAGAGCTTGAGGTGGCCAACACCTTAAGTAGTATGAAATAGTGCTCGGTTCTCTTTATCTACTGTTTTCTTTCTGCTGGATTTTGGTTTTCTTTTTGTTGTTTTGTTGTTTTGTTGTTGTTGAGTGTTGCTATTGGTTTACTGTTTAATCTTTAGATCAACACTCTATCTGTCTTATTTTCTTTGTGATGGTCTACTGCTGGAATCTTTATGCCTATCTTCTTAGCAACATTTTGTTTCTCAAGTTGTAAAGGGTTTCGGGTCCCTTCAAAACTTGTTTTTCTCGTATAATCAAAACATTAATAAATATCTTAAAAATTATATTATCATTATTTTATAATTTTTTATTAATATATTGGCATTTACAAAATATATCTAAATTGTATGTAATATGTAGCTTCTATTTCCTCCATTTAAATTAGAATATAGATAGGTTGTATCCTATGATATAAGCATGCGATATCCTAAAATGGCATGGAATATCCTATGATATAACATGTAGTATCCTAAAACATAGGCATGCAGTGTCCAGTATAGGCATGCAATATTATAAGTGTTCTATTTTCTATTGTTTTTATTTAATAAAAATAAATCATGTCAATTTTTTTAAAAATATATTAAAGTTATTTAAATGATAATTAATAAAATTAAAAAACAAATCCTTTAATAAATATTTTATAATAAATTTAGATAATATTATTTTATATATCTAAAATATACAATTATAAAATTAATATATTTTATATTTATAATAATATTATGCACTAAGTTGTTGGGAATTCATTAAACAAAAACTAAATTTGTATCTTCCACTACCACAAACTATTTGGGAATTATTTCAAAGTTGGTCGGTCCTATATAAGACATCTTTATTTTCTAGTATTTGGAGAGTCATACCTGCAATAGTTGTTTGGTCCATTTGGTGGGAGAGGAACAAGTGCATCTTCAGGAAATAAGTTACTTCAATCAGTAGTACTATTTTGAAATTTGAGAAAACAGTGTCATAATATTTTAATGCGTATGTTCAAGAACGCAAGAATGTTAATTCAATGTTCACAAATTGGGATAGCAACATTTTATAGAATTGGGAGTATATAGTCTTGCCTTTTAAGGGTATCCTACACAAGTTCATAAATACAAAGTTGGATAGGAGCTTGATTAAATGGAAACCACCTCATCAAGGTTTTCATAAGATGAATTTCGATGGGGCTTCAAGAGGGAATCCAGGAATCTCAGGGGCAAGAGTTTGCATTCGAGATTCATTTGTTACAGTGGTAGCGGCTAAGTCCTTTCAAATCCCTCAGGGTACAAACAATACAACAGAAGCTCAAGCAATGCTATTGGGGCTACAACTCGCTATCAATCTTGGATTTCCAAAATTAAATATAGAAGGGGATTCTCTGATTATTATAAATTCATGCAAAGAAAGGAGGAGTCAGAGGTGGAATCTGAATTATATTCTACAAAAGGTATGGATTTTGATAGATAAGTTGCAATCATATCACATTGCTCATACATATTGTGAGGGTAATAAGGTGGTAGATTGCCTTGCAAACATGGGGTGCGATAATCAAATGGCCTCAATTTCAAATAAAAATTGTAGTTTAGGAGCACACCCTCATTTAAATGAGCTGATTGAGCAAGATAGAAATGAAACACATTCTCTTGGGAACTATTTCCAATCCCCCTGATGGCTCAATGATGTGGAACTTTATGTTTTCATGTCAGAAAGTTGTTACTTCATACATTTCTAGGGAAGTGTACAGAGGAGAAGAAGTTCAATTTTGGAATGATTCTTGGAACGAATACCCCCCTGAAGGACATCCAAGAATTGCAATCACCTATATCAGTTTTATCCCAATTATGAGGCAGTAGGTTAATTGACTATGTTTGCTCAACAAATGAAGTAATTGGTAGAGTAAGTTGGAGGGGTTTTTTCCCAAACATAGATAACATTGAGAATTATGTTTTAGTCATCTAAATAAAGAAGTGGAATAGGGTAAGTTAGCTAGAGATAATGTTGAAGTTGTGTTGTAGATGTTGTGCAAGTGCTAAAGAGGTTACAAAAGTTTGGGTCTCGAACCTCGGGTTTACCGTGTATCACTTGCTGAAGAAGGAATGTGTTAGGAGTTAGTCATTTTTGACTATACTTGTAGGGTTTCAGACATTGGGCCTCAATCATACCTCTTACCAAGTCCCTCAGAGATAGCGAACATGTTGTGCCCACCTTGCTTGTAGTATCGCTATTCAGTATATGTTCACATAGTTAAATATAATGCTGGTTTGATCATTCATTGTGTGCGTGTCTTGTTATGCAACTTTCTGTCCTAGTTATTATTCTTGTTGTGATTAATAAAATTTATTTCATATCTACACCTCGGATAGGGGTTCCTCCTCCTAGGGAATTTAAAAGTAGAGTTTATCGTTTGATGTTGTGATTAATAGTTTTTATTTCATATCTACACCTTGGATAGGGGTTCCTCCTCCTTGGGAATTTAGAAAGAAGGATTGTCATTTAAGTGTTGTTTCCAAAGCTTGTTGCATATCTACACCTTAGATAGGGGTTCCTCATTGGGAATTTAGTAACAAAATTTTATCATTTGATGTTGTTACCAATAACCTTCATATCAACCTACGCCTCAGATAGGGGTTCCTCCTCCTTGAAAATCCTGTTATAAAGTTTATCGTCTAAGCATTCCCTGCTCCTAAGTCCTCATGCTCTGTTTCTCTTGAGGAAATAGGATAGATTAAGCATTAAGTTAGTTGTAGTTAAGATCAAAAAAACCAGAGAAAAACCTTAGCTGCAATGTATTGGTTTTCTGAACCTTGTGCCTCTTCCAACTGAGTCAAAAAGATAGGATTTAGAACATTTATTTTTTCACACATATCAGCAAAAGAGGGAGCTTCCCCTCCTAATTTGAAGAGCAATCATTATGCACTTTGTATAGCTGTTTGTTGCCAATACGCACTCATGAGGTGCAAATTTTAACGCCAACAATTTTTTGGCATCCACCATGGGGCATGAGGCAATAAAACTTCAAGAAAAGCTTAATGCTTTATGTCACATGTATGACCATTTGGCGTTCTACTGCTCCAGTTCAACAACCAGGACTCAATCCGACCATCATATAGTCGAACTTTGTGTTAATTCAAGGCAAGCAGTCAAACATCATCAGTAGCCTACGAAGTTTTATCTTTGACAATCATACATCATCTACTCAGTGGAGGAACACAACTACTACTCTGGACAAAGAAGAAGAAAGGGCAGATCTTGAAGCTAGTAGACCAGTTTTGCCACGACCCACATGGGAATAAAGCATCCTAACTCACCTAGTATACACAAGAAGGAGAAATAATCCACTCTTTCAAGAAGAGCCAATCTTTCAAGAGGTTCCTAAGCATCTCCTAGAAGGACTTGAAGAAGAATCTCTAGCTCCAGCTGAAGCAATGGGTGATAACAACAACAAAAATAATGGCAATGACCGAAATGGGAGAAATCCCAGGCATCTAGCCCCATTACCTTGGGGAGACAACATCAAACCGTTGGCCTTAGAAGGACACCATGAGCTACCCAAGGGATCACGAAAGCATTTCCCAAGATTCCACGATGACGAGGCTTGACACCCTGATGAACACATCTCAATATTCACAGCGGATTGTTTCGTTTGCATGTTTCACATGAAGACATCACCGTCTGTATCTTTGTTGAGACCCTTGAGAATAACGCTACAGACTGGTTCAATCATCTTGAGCCAAACATTATTACAAGTTGGGAAGTCATGAGTGAAATATTCTTAGCAAGATTCAAACCCACCGAGGACAGTCACCAATTATTTGCATAACTCTCAAACTCAAAGATGGAGCCTGTAGAACCGATGAGGGAGTTTGTAGGAAGGTTTAACCACCTTATCACACGCCTTTCCCATACTCTCAATCCATCTGATGAGATTTTGATGAGTAGCTTCATCAACACACTTCCATCAGAAATAAATTTTTTCTTAAAAGGAAGCCAAGGAGTAGATCTACAAATTACACAAGAAGAAGTTGTCAAGCTTGAAGATAACATGATCATGACAGGAAAGATGAAGAATGATTCAATTAGACCGCTTGTTCAAGCGTCTGCTGATCCACTGCTACAGAAGGCAGCCAATGAGATGATTATCCTCAAAAGACAATCACCCACTCAAGGGTAGCAAGCAACGCCCACACCACCATATCAACCTCAACAACCATACCAGCCGAAGAGGAATAACTTCCAACCATTTAACAACTACAAATCAAGGTTCCTATAAAGGCAACTGAGATAGCCTGTTGATATTGAGAAGGCTATAGCCTATTGCTCTTTCCATGACACAAATGCACATACTAGAGCCACATGTCCCGAGAATCAAAGAATGAATCAGATCATGGGATTTGTTGATGCTGCTCCAAGTACAAGTTTTGTACCTTCACCAAACACAAGTATTTTATCACCATAGACGGACAAATTTGATGGCGACTCCCTAACAAAATACTTCGATAGAGAACTCGTTAATGAAGAAGAAGAATACCACTAGTACTCTCTTGCAGTCAATCATGAAAACATTTCATCGCCTGTGTTCACATGTGCCCAACACTTTAAATCACAAAAAGAAGAAGAGGAAAAGCGAAAAAACAAATCAAAAGGGAAAGGAAGTGCCTTCCACTTCAAATCCCAAGTCTTCACAAGAGAACACCATGTCGGTTGCTCAGGATCCATCCTCAACAAATTTCGGCATTGTGTCTTCCATGATGAAGATGAAGGTGCAGATCTCACAATTGGAGTATCTTTAGGATCATCCAAAGCAGTTGGACCGGATCCTTAAGGTTGTAAAGAAGAAGGCTGCAATTTAGACTACATTGCTTGAGTCCTCTACACTAGTAGAAGACAAGCCAAAATTGTTCTATATATCTTTGTATATAGGAAGTTTTAAACTCAACAATTGTATCATAGATAGCGGAGCTTCGAAAAACATCATGCCCTTGTAGATCATGAACATGTTGGGACTTTCATGCACCAAAACTCATGACAAGTGTTATTCACTTGAGTCAAAGTCGGTGCCATTGGTCAGTCAACTGAAAGATGCACAAGTAAGGCTAGCATCTTGTCCTGAAAAGAAGATTATGATGACTATCTTGGTAGCTAACGTTCCAACCAATTACAAGATGTTACTTAGTAGGAGTTTCTGCAAAGATCTCAAAGGTGAAGTTCAGTTGGATTGGTCGTTCGCGACAATCCTGTTGAAGAAGGGTAGTTTCAAGTTGGAACCTAAGGCCAAGTCAAGATTCACGGTGGTAAAGTCCCAGGACCCTCAGGCACAAGTATTATATGAAGACACGGGTCCAAGTACATATGCTATGATGTTTGAAGTAACTGAAGACAGTCATAAGTTTGCATTTTCAACAACTACATCATATGAAGAATAAAAAGTGTGGACAATGCAGTTCGACAACAATTGCTCAACATCAGGCTCGGGTGCGGGGGTTGTCATCTCTTCTCCTGAGGGTCGTCTATATCCGTTTGCATACCAACTGCAATTTGAATACGAGGTGCTTTTATTAGGTCTCAAGAATGCAAGGGGTATGGGGATAAAGTTACTTAGAGTCGAAGGAGACGCAAAATTGATTGTCAAGTAGATTAGAGATCAGTTCCAAGTCAGGAAAAATCGCCTTTAATCCTATAGTTAGAGGGTGTGGAATGCCATCAAGTGGTTCAATGTGTTTGACATCAAATACATTCCACATTCAGATAATAGCAGAGCCGATGCCCTGGCGGTATCATCCACTCTATTCATGCCGCATTCTGATTTTCATCAGAATTCTTTTGCTATTGAGCTAATTTATAGGCCAACTGTACCAGATAATTCAAACAACTAGTAGGTATTCAACAATGATGACGACATTGAAGAATCTCTTGTCATGAGAGACAACTACAAAGAGTTGTTCTTTGAAGGAAGTTCTACTCCTTTCAACGAATCACTTACAAAAGACTCTGAAGCTACAGATTCTAAGATCATCCAATTGAGAGGAAATCAAATTCCCAAGGGTTTAGTGTCTTTAGAGAATATTTTTGACTGACATGACTGATACATCCAAGATCAAAATATGCTAGGTGTTAATACTTCTGCTGAGTATTAACAAGTGAACATAGGCACTGAAGACAAGCCCCAACTTGTTAATCTAGGCAAGTGTTGTACTCCAGAAGAAGCTGAGAAGTTTACTGCCTTATTCAAACAATACAAGGATGTATTTTCTTGGTCTTACGAAGACTTGAAGGTCTTCACACCCCTCGTGTTGTCTCATACAGTTCCATTGAAGTCTGATGTCAAGCCTTTTAGGAAAACGTAGAGACATTATAATCCACGACTTCAAGATACTATCTACACGGAGATTCAGAAAATGGTGGACTCAAAGATAATTTTTCGAATTCATCACTCCACCTAGGTGTCTAACATAGTTCCTGTGCGCAAAAAGAACGGTGAGATCAGAATTTGCGTGGATTTTAGGAATTTGAACCAATCATCCTTGGAGGACAACTACCCCTTACCGATCATGGAGCACACCTTGCAGATGATCACCGGTTCAGAGATGCTATCACTTCTTGCTGGTTTCTCCGGATAAAATCAAATTGTAGTGGCAAAGGAGGCTCAGATCAAGACATCTTTCACCACCCCATGGGGGACGTTTTCTTATGAGAGGATGCCTTTCGACCTCATCAACAATGGTGAGACTTTCCAAAAGGCCATGAATTTGGCTTTTGGGGATCTCAAGAATAAAATAATAGTCGTCTATCTTGATGACTTGACCATTTTCTTAGATAAACGGGAAGACCACTTTTCACACCTCGTGAAAGTATATGAAAGATGCAGGTACCACAAGATCTTATTGAATCCTAAGAAGACTATCTTTGCAGTGACGGAGGGAAAGTTACTTGGACATATCATTTCCAAAGAGGGGACTAGGATTGACCCGAACCAGGTGGATTCAATTAAAAACCATTCTCTTCCGACCAATAAAACACAAGTGCATTCCTTTTTCGGTAAGGTTAACTTTATCAGAAGGTTTGTACCAGATTTTTTAGAGCTGACAAAGGAGATCTCAGCTATGATGAAAAAGATGTCCACTTTCATATGGACAGAAGAAGGCAAACACGCCTTTACCAAAATCAAAGAAGCTATTGGCAAAGCACCAGTGTTGATTTGACCCGACTTTGAGAAGGATTTCATCCTTTATTATTATGCGTTGGAACACACTCTGTCTGCTATATTGATTCAAAAAGCTAATTGAAGAAGGAAAATATTCAATTGCTTTCATGAGCGACTATTTAAAGATAGTGAATCATGCTATTCTAAAATTGAGAAGAATGTGTATGTTGTTGTCAGAGTTGTTAAAAGTTTCAGGTTTTATATCTTGAATTCCCACACAATAGTGTTTGTCACTGATCCAGTAGTAAAAAGTGTGCTAACTCAATAGGAGATGGGCATGAAAAGAGGAAACTAGATTGCTAAAGTTGAAGAATATGATATGGAGATCAAGCCAACCAAGCTCATCCATGGGCAAGGTCTTTATCAGTATTTGACAAAAGATGGAGATCAAAAGTACCAAGGCAATTGTGGAATTGAACCTGAACCTGAAATTGAAGAGGATCTTCCTTTGGTCCTACTAGTTGATTATGCGGAGGAATGGTACACAACTTTGTGGTATTATTCAACTTATGGAGAATGCTCACATCACACGGACAAACGAAAGAAAAGAACTTTGAAGTTGAAAGCACAAAATTTCGTGCGTATCAATAATGTTCTATAGAAGCATGGCCTTGATGAAACCTTTCTATTATGCGTCGATAGAGAGTAGCAACAAAGATTGTTGGATTCTTTTCATAGTCAAGCATGCGGTGGTCACTTCTCATCAAGAGTCACTGCATTCAAGATCCTACGAGAATAGGTCTATTGGACAACTATGTTTCGTGACACATATGAATGGGTGTATAGGTGTCAGATGTGTCAACAGTTTGCTGGAAAAGTCAGATTGGTGGCTACTCCACTCAAGCTAGTAATTATCGATGCTCCATTTCAACAATGGGGTATGGATTTTGTAGCTCCCATCAACCCACATTCAAGCAAGGGGCATTTCTATGTCTTGACGGTGACATATTATTTTAAAAAATGGGTTGAAGCCATTCTTACCAAGCGAGCTACCTTTGAAGTCATTTGCGACTTTTTGAAGGAGAACATCATTTCACGCCTCAAGGTGCCTTGTAAAATTGTGGCTGATAATGCAACATGTTTCTCGTTAGAGGAATTACTAGATTTTTTTTTTTACCATGACATCACGCTGTCACATGCAACCGATTATTACCCTCAAGGTAATGGACATGCCGAATCTTCAAACACGAACATAGTCACAGTTGTGCGCAAGCTGGTTGACTCAAATTAGTGAGCTTGAAATAAAAAGATATATGATGCTCTTTGGGCTGATAGAATCACTCCCAAAAGAGCCACCAACACTTCGCCTTTTACACTTTATATGGTATAGAAGCAGTCCTGCCCATCACACTAGAGTTGTCCACTTTTCAGTTGGCATTTGTAGTGGAAGATGAAGAATTCAAAGATCCAATCGAGAAGAGGATTTTGTACTTGATGAAACTTGAAGAGGAAAGGGTAGAGGTCGTCGACAAAATCACTCAACATCAAGAGCGAGTGAAGAAGATATTTGATAAGAAGGCTCGACAGTGAAACTTCGAGATTGGAGATCAAGTCCTATTATGGGACAAAATGCATAAGCCTAAAGGAATACATGGAAAATTTGATTCCTTGTGGCTAGGGCCTTTCTAGATCTATGAATCTAGAGGAGAGAACACATACATTCTCTCGCATCAAGACGAAAGGCTCTTCCCGCTGCCATACAACGAGCAATATCTCAAGCACTTCATCCCTTTGGGGGAGGAGTAAATTTTTGTAAATAATTTATTCATGCTTTTTTGTTATGTCATTATGTGTTTCCTTGTTCTGTGAAGTTTTGTCGTGTTTTTAGGTGATTATTTAGGTAGTCTTGTTTTAGGTGATTAGGAAAATTTCCAACTTCATAGGTGATTAGGAAGGAGTATTTACTCCAATGCCCAATTGATATTCACACTGGTCTACATTTTTCATAGAGATTCTCAGTTCTGCTATGCCATAGGTATTCGGCATGGTCGTTAGACGAAGCCTAATGTTGTACCCATAACAATTTTTTTGCTTCATTAAGGCATTTTGCTTAAAATAGTCAAAATCTCAAAATTGTCTGAAGTTGGAAATTTGGAAAAGTGGAAACTTGCATGTCATGCATGAGGGTTTAAAACTTAGAATTTTCAAAATTTGACGATCTGGGTATGTTCAGAATGAAGTTATCTTTGAAACCTAGATTTTAATTTTTTTAGTTTTAGGTTTTCCTAAATTTGAGGAAAAATTAAGGTTTCCTTTCCTAAAATTTAGGGTTCACTGGGTTTGTTGAAATGGATGCCCATAAAGTTACTTTTTTAAAAAACCCTAAAAATGTGGAAAAAAGCCTTAAAATAGCCCAAAACCCCAAAAAATCCTAAAAAATAGAACTTGTCAGAATTGCTTGAAAATTATTTTGATTGGCTTCTTTCACTTCACAATCACAGTGGTGAAGTCAGAATCAAGAAAAAGTCAGTTTAAGGCTGATGGGTATATTTCATTTTTTGGGACAAAATTTAGGACCTTCGAGGTCGTTAATGGAAGATGTGTAGATGTTAAGTGTCGAAATATAAGCTTGAAATGCTCCAGTGAAGTTTTTGTCACGTGATATGTCCAAAATGATGCTTCATCTCAAAGGAGATTTTCGTCGAGGAGAAGATGACAATTTTTTTTCAAAGTCCGGGATGAAAAGAGCACTTGCTAGCCAGGGGTGCCCTAGATTTCAGAGGCCCAGATTACCTTTTTGAGGTTTGTCACTTCCAAGAAGACTTCTCTAGAATCCTGTTAGCTTCGTGATGAGCCTACCAGCCAGTCCAAAAGATCTGTTTAGCACTTGAAACTGGAGATTGAACGTGAAACAAGGGAGATGAAAATTTGACTAACATTAGAGCAGAAAGCACACCTGCTAGTCAGGGGCGCCAAACTTTTTGAGGTCCCAGATGAAGGTTTCTGACCGAATGATACCTAGGATGTTTGTCTCAGACTTGGTCTGGCTTCACAACAAATCCATTAGCGGGTTAATATGAGTTGCTGAAAAGTCGGAATCAGGAGTCAAACATAAGGTTTTATCATGGTCAAAAATGTCAGAAAACAACAAAAGTGCCCTTGGAGGCCAGGGGCACCCAAGGTTTTGGAGCTTCAAATGCAATCTTTTGGGCTATCTCAAATACTCATCCTGTCTGTGACGCTTCCAACTTTCCATTGCATACCTCAGCCGGGTTAGAAGACTTGTCAGCATCCAACAACTAGGGATTAAGTTGATTTTCAGTCAGTTGAAAAAATGGCTCTGGGAAGAAAAGCGCCCCTTGAGGTCAGGGGCGCCCATGTTTTTCACCTAGCAGATGATGTTTTTAGTCAAAGTGCTCTCCAAGAGATCATGTTTAGAATTGAGCCAACTTTGTAATGAGCTTGTTAGCTAGTTATGAAGTTTTTCTAGTTGCCAAAGAACGCGAGATGAAGTAAGGTCAAAATCACCTTCAAAATGATGAAAATGCGTGAAAATTGACTGTCTGAAGCTAAAAGCGCCCTTGGAGGCCAAGGGCGCCCTAAATTTTGAAGCCTCAGAAGTCAGAATTATCGTTTGCAGCCTCAAGGAGTTTGTTGGTCAATTTTGATCCTGCTCTTCAATGAAACTATCAGCCAGTCTTTTGGATACATCAGTCAATCATAATCAATGATCGAACATGGGCTCCGGTGACGTTTGCAAATTGAAGTTTTCAAGAAATTGGCTAAGTCTAGAAAAGTGACGCCCAAGTCAAAGTTTGAATTTTGAACTGAAGTGCATGGGCTGCCCCAAAATGGAGGAGTTAGTTAACTGAATTTAAATAATATTAAAACTTCAGTTGCACTTCTCAAATTGACTTCAACATGACTTAATTTTAACTTGCAAATGTCAAACTTATTTTTGTATGCACAGTTAACTGAAGTGCATGGAGGCGGCACCCAATTTAGGGCTTATTTTTCAGACAATTAACTGAATTTGAGGTCCAATTAGAAGGTGACACCCAATTTAGGAAATTACATGCATTTGTGATGCCTTTCTTCATAAATTTTATTTATTAAGGAATTGAGCGTCCATTATTCTCATCATAGGTGGAAGCAAACACATATTTTCTCGAGCAAGCAAAGATCTAAAGGCACTACGGGTGATATTTTTCAGTGTTCTTTGCAGTGCCAGGTCCAAATTGTTCAAGGGAAATATTTTCTAGACTTCATTGTTAGAGTGCATGCAGACTTCATCAAATCGAATTCAAGGCATATGCGCCTTTTTCAGAGGTAGAATAATAACTTCTATTTTCTATCTCTAAAATTCTTCTATCCTTGTCTTAGGTTTTCTCTCGCATGTCAAAGAAAATGATAAATTTTTTAGAATCTGGTCATTTGGGTTCATTCAACATAGCATCAACAACAAAACCCATGCTCCAATTTTTTTTGAGAAAATTGCCCGTCTGGTTCCATTTTTGAAGCACTATGCTTTTTTCTGAAGATTCTTTTGCATGTGGGCCTAAAACTCAAATTTTTGAAAAACAAAGATTCTGGGTCCTTTCAGCTCATTGGCGCCTACAATACCCATGTGTCAGTCTCGACCACTAAATCTCTCAACTGAAAAGCCTTTGCATGCCTTAGTAAAACTCATTTTTTTGAGTTTCTGACAGTTGGGGTTGTCTTAGAATTTATTTCTCTACAAAACCCACGTTTCAAAAAAATTCCTAATTTTTTTCCTCGACTAGCTATTTATAGCCTCATCTAGAGCCTTTTTTAGTTTTTTCTGAAGTTTGTCCAAACATATCCAACTTTATAGTCAAAAGTATAGATTTTCAAAATACAATTCAACCCAATAGAATACAAGGCCAAATCGGTCTTAGTTCATGACTTTTTGAAAACCTCTGACACAGACTTGGGTCACGTCTATCCAGTGGTCAAATTGAGCATGTTGGAAGGCACTGACAACTCGACATTCAAGAATCTCGAGTGATCCAAATTGTTGGCAACAACATCTATTCCCTTCACAGTTGTTGATCTTGAGTTCATCATTGTGTGCATAAAGCATTATGACTCATCCACAAGACAAATCCAATCAGCAGATGGGTGAGTCATTTGCAGCTTCAAGCCGAGAGACATCGATAAGTGTTTTGCCATTCCATCTCATTCAAGAAATTTCCTCGTGTCCATAAAGGAATGTGAGAAGATATGGTAGGGAGACGAGGAAACATATTAGAGAAAGGTTGCTCAAAGGTGGTTAAAAGAACAAAAAACCAACATGCCAAAGGGTTGGGCATGGAGAGTTCAAGGACGAGATTGCTATCCTGATTACTTTGCTCAACCGGGTTACAGGTCAAGAGGAGGCTCATGTTTTCCGATCATGGATGTTCTATGTCATTTCTTGGATTATCGACAATAAGGAACACTTTGACTGGGCTATGTTGATCAGTGAGTGTCTTCACCAACAAATCACATGATTCCTTAAAATCCACGAGTTTCACATGGTTTCTTATTTGGTCTACTTAATTGGATTCCAAAGCAATTCTAGAACTTTGAAGACCATTGGAACTCTTGGTGTTCGACATATGTACGAGTACTTCCCACAATTGGAGTTCTCAAAGGTTGAACAAGATTTCAAATAGGTGAATGATCACTTCCTAATGAAGACAGTCAAAGACTTAGATAATGAGATGCACATCAGAATCTTGGCAGAGGCAAAATCAACAATGCAAAGTTGGGCAGATTGGTTTATCTAGTTTCCCACTTTCACATATATTTGAGTGTATGGTTACATTGGAGATCCTCTGATGCTACCGAGGTACCCTTCAGATAAGGTCCTATTCATGGAGTTCCTGAGACGGGCTCACAAGGTTCATACTTTTCTTCGTAATCGACACAAGCAAGCATTCACCTTTCCATTTGGATTAGGCATATACAAGTGCAAAATAGCAACTGATTGCAAGTTGATGACCAACGAGTTGTCAAAAATCGATATCAAGTACCTCATCGAGAAGCACTCCTATGGTCCTTTGGGTCATTATGCAACTTGGTTGGAGCGAATTCAGTCACACAGGCCAACACTTGAGGACTTTTGGGTCAACTGTGAAGATCATTTTGAAGTGCACTAATGTCACTACTACAGACTTACTCTTCTACAACTTGCTGATTTCCTATCAGAAGACGTTGAGGGTTTGTCAGATGATGACGAAGAGGTGTTACTTATCATATTCGTCAAAGACCAAGTTTCTCGCTAGCCACTTCGACAATTGGATTGGTATGCCAGGGAGAAAACTTCAATTGAGGACCTGTCTAAGGGAGTTATCAAAACGAGCATGTACTTCTTGGACAACAAGAGGAGGTGAAAGATGGTTTTAGTTACAGAGCCGTCAAAGGTGTTTTCTTCACTGCCTTCTACATCACGGTCAAAACCCAGAGTGAAGCAAAGGATCAATTTGATTGAAGGCACTAGAGTTAGTGGAAGAACAAGGAAAGGAAATGGAGTTCAAAAAGAGAAAGCGTCGGAGGTTCCAGTAGAGCCAGTGGTGGAAGTTGAGGCCGATTCTTCATCTCCTGGTCCGCCATCTTCTCCACGGTTATCCCCTATTGATATTGATTTAGAGCCAAAATCACTGGTTCATGAAACTTCAGTACCGGTTGATCCACCAGTGGTTGAAACAACAACAATAGTTTCTCCTCAAGAGGATAATATTGTTCATTCATGTTGGCTCGAGAGGAATTTTGAAAGAAGGAGGCGAAAGCCTTCATATCAATTGGATCTCTCTGAGTTTGACAATCCTTATCAGGATAAGTCAAACAAGAAGGTCAAAAAGCAAGCGCATATTGAGAGGACTCCTAAAGCAGAGATCATTGTTGAAGTTGCTACACAACCGGAAGGCAAGAGTCTCGATGAAGTTGAAGTTTCTAATTTCACCTTCATCAAAGATAATCATGGCAAGAACACTCATCACGTGGGCGTGAGCCTTTTCAAGGTTGCTGCAAGTAATCTTGAAGAAACAAACATATACACAAATAAAAAAATGAAACAAACATATTATATTTATTATTTAATCTTGAATTTTTATTTTAAAATTTATATTTATATCTCGTGATCATTATGAACCAACATATTGAATGATTATATTTTGATTTTTTATAATCAATCAATCAAATTACAAAAGGTTTTTAGAAAAAAAAAATTTAATCATCAATAGTTTACAATATTTATTATTCAATAAAAAGAATCAACTTCAACTATGTTAGTTATAGTTGTGTTTAGTATGAATTGAGGTCAAAGAAAAAGTCAACCCTAACAATTATAATATTCTTAAACCTTAGTAAAATCAGTTATTGATCTGAAGCTATTATGTAGCCAACCTTTAAATTGTTGTCATGAGACATCCATCAACTACACATAAAACAATTATGTTACAATTGTAGAAAGATAAGTACTTGCCACTATGTGGCTACAATACATGACTTGCAAGAATCTATTATTTCAAACTATTATATGATTTATCCCTAATTGATATTTCACAAATAATTTATCAACTAACCGACAAATACAGTTACTACAATACTAGATAGGAAATTACTCGCCACTATGCCACACTTGTTTCTCAATGCAACATATATCCCTACCTTGGACAATAGCTAGAATTAAAAAATGTTAAATATGAAATTGGAATTTTTTCCCCCTTTATTAATCAATCTATGAAAATAAATCTAATCTAAAATTGGGTACTAAATTGGATGGGATTGCTTTCTCATGCCAAAGGCCTATTGAAATGAGAGAGAAAATGAGATTGCTCTTGAATCAAAATCTGGTTATTCACATTACACTATAAACTATTAGATACAATGGCTTTATATAGCCATTTAACCTACTAACTACTAAGAACCACACAACAACTAATCTCTACTAACTAAAGTGATTATTGCATAATCACTTACATTATTTATATTAAATATTAATCTATGTTATGCACTATTTTCCAACATCTCCCTTTAGTACTAACATAAGAATTTGTATTCTGTGTTGTAACATATTGATGGTTGGCCTTGGTTTTTGCCTACGATACAAAAACAAATGTATGTTGGATTGTTGGCATCCGTGACTCTCAAACTGGGAATTAGTCGAAAAACCATTCGACGCGCTATAACTGACCAATAAATTGTGCATAGTCCATCTCCTCTTTTTTGTTGGGACAACTAGAAATATGGGTTGTGGGTTGTTGATTGGGACTTTGTTTTTTATCTGAACAGTCTAAGTCTTAGATCCTGTAGACTGCCCAATCCTATAAATATTATTAAAAACTTTCCTTTTCATTTCATCTACAAATGCTAAATAGGTAACTAGTTGAAAATGCTAACCCTATCAATTGATTTACTTGGTCATATTTCTCAGGTAGGTAAAACACTACATTAGACTAAGCTTTGGCACATCTTTATATGAAGATTGCTACAATATTTTGCAGTTCTTCAAATATGAATATATAAGTACGAACAAGGCCATTGCACCAAAGATAATTTGAGCCGTTGTAAGCCAGAAAGCAAAGTGCAAGTCACAAAAACTTTTAGATAACATTTTCAAAACCAAAGTGCCCAATAGAACGTGAGAAATATTTGAAAAGAAGAGAGGGGGCAACTCTACCACACACTCCTCAAAATAGGATTTCAAATTCATTTCAAATATGCCTAAGAAGCCAATGAAGAAAAAATGTTAACCAAATCCATTCACATTTTCAGATTCATGATCCAAAAGAAGATTATGATTTGTGTAGATGTTTACAAAATTCAAACTCTCCATTTTCTATTACACAAAGCGATGTGAGTTCTATAATTTTAACTTTTTCCGCATAAGTGAAAAAAAGGAGTATGGGTATAATGTAGTCAAGAGTTTTTAATCCAAAAAAAGTTTCTAGGCTTCATTGTCACAACAATATCCCATAGTTACAATAGGAATGGTGCTTGGCTTAATCATGATAGCTATGTTGTAAAATTTCTTTATCCATCATAAAAAATTGAATGTTTTGAACAATTTCTCTAATGCCACTTGAAGCCTTATAATTAAATTTTGAGGAATTTCAAGAATAAGAATCTATTAGCATTGTTAAAGTCAAGCACCAATGACTTGAAGGTTAAATGCTACTACAAACAAATCCCTATTTGGAACCTACACATCCTCATCTACATCCCTTGTTCAACTTTCCTTATAATGTATTATTGAATATATTGATAAATTCATTATATCATATATATTGTGTAAGCAAGATATGATTGTTCTTTTGGAGAAAAAAGTTATCTAATAGATCAAACTACCCCAACAGTAATTTATATTTGCGCTATTTGTAACTCTCAACATGAAAGAATTTTCCAATGGTTGGATTGGGATTCTTGAGATTCAACGACCCTTGAAAATTAGCCAAGAAGAAAACAAGATACTTAGGTTTTCTATTAATGTAGTTTAGATCATGAGGCTATCAAAATATATTTAGATAAAATATTATTTTATATATCTAAAATATACAATTATAAAATTAATGTAATTTATATTTAAAATACTATTATTAATACACAAATTGAAATCTGAAACAAACATATTATATTTATTATTTTAATCTTGAATTTTTAAAAGTTAAAATTTATATTTATATCTTGTGATCATTATGAGACAACATATTGAATGCTTATGTTTTAATTTTTTTTAATCAACCAATCACATTACAAAAAGATTTTAGATAAATCATTTACTCAATAATATTTTACAATATTTATTCTGATACACAAACCGGACTTCAACTATGCCAATTATAGTTATGTTTAATGTAAATCAAGCTCAGAGTCAAAGTCAACCCTAACAATATAATATTATGAAACCTAGTAAAATCATTTGTTGATCTCAAACTATTATGTAGTCAACCTTTAAATTGTTGTCATGACTAATCCATCAACTACACATCAAATAATTATATTACTATTGTACAAAAATAAGTACTTGCCACTATGTGGCTACAATACATATGACATGCAAGAATTTGTTATTTCAAACTATTATATGATTTGCCTCTAATTGATATTTCACAAATAATTTATCGACTAACCAACAAATACAATTACTACAGTCCTAGATAGGCAATTACTCGCCACTATGTGAAACTTGTTTCTCAATGCAACATATATTCCTGTCTTGGAATATAGCTTGAAGGAAAAAATGTTAAATATGAAATTCAATTTCTTTTCCCTTTATTAACCAATCTATGAAAATAAATCTAATCTAAAACTGGGTACTAAATTGGATGGGATTGCTTTCTTATGCCAAAGGCCTTTTTCATTTTATACAAATTTTCTTATTTTTTGTTTGAATCAATTATTCTAATAGAATTATTGATTGAGTTTTTTTTTCTTGTTGAACATTTCAACTCTTGAATATACAGATTTCCTCTTTTTTGTTGGGACAACTAGAAATAGGGGTTGTGGGTTGTTGATTGGGACTTTGTTTTTATCTAAACAGTTTAACTCTCAGATCTTGTAGACTGCCCAATCCTATAAACATTATTAAAAACTTTCCTTTCCTTTCATTTCATCTACAAATGCTAAATAGCTAACTAGCACTTGCACCAAGGGGTGCAAGGGTTATGTCGATAGAAAAATATATAGAAGTAAACATGGAAATGAGATTAGTGTAAAATATATACTCTTGTTTGCATTAGCTATTTGCATATACTCCTCCTTACAAAGAATCATCTATAGTAAACATCTTGATCTAATTGTGGTGGTATTTGTTGTATTTCGGTGCTAAGTTCTTGCTCAATCTTATATCTACAGTAAAATAGAGTCGTGAAAATGTACATTAGATAAAAACCGGACCAAACAACACTACTAATGATAGTTAACATCAATGATCATGATGATACTTACAAATTAAAATGGTCCTCATATTTAATAAGATTCATAACAAGACCCAAATGACCAAATCTACTAGAGTGTCCAACCTAGAAAATACTTGGTGAATTGAATATTTTGGTTCACTTAAATACAACAGCCTAGCATAAAAGTAGATGCAATGAAACAAGCAGATGTCATCAAACATTGCTTATTGTTTGCATATTTCTGGAAGACTCTCAAAAGACAGTCCTTGGTATTCTATAAAAAACAACATACCCTGTGTAGATAGGTTTTTGAATTCTTTGGAAAGTCAAAATTGATCACAACATTAACTGCTTGGAAATCAATGCCGCTTGTAAAAAGATTTGTCAAAAGTGTTTGGAAATGTCAAATAAATAGTAGGCATGAAAATTCAAAAGCAAAAGTATACATGTACAAGGTATTTATTCACCTGAATGAACAAGATTTCTACAAGCACCATTACGAAAGTCATGAAAGACTCTATTTTAGTGAGATTGGAACATCTTGGCATGCATGTAAAAGCATGAATACCCAAGGTCAGTGATCTTTTTGGCTAAAAGTTCAACTTGATTGATAGAATTACAAAAAAAATATTGATTGGTTAATTTGAAGCTGCAACAACCATAAAAATATAGCACTATCAACAACAATAAAAATTAAATGATCATTAAAAAGATTCATCTCATTGCTTCTCTAGTTCTAGGTTGTCAAGATTTTATAATCAATGGTTGAGATTGTTATAACCATTAGCAAACCTCATTGGAATGACAACCTTTGGAGGGTTTTTACTTGATCTTCGTACTACCTCTCAAAATACTACTCGCAAACACTATCAATTAAATACATTGTTATCTAACCTATCAATATAAAGTAAAAGATAATCCTAATTGCACATATTTCTAGTCAACAAAATCGTAATTGAATATTTTTCAAATTGTGAATGTGAAAAAGTTCTTAAAAGTTTTTCCCTCCATAAATAAGCTTCATAGTGACAACAAGATAATACCTAAGCATAAACCAACCTTCGAGAAAAGTGTGAGAAAAGTGTGTTCAGACAATGAACCTTCTACATCTCCTCAATAAAAGCATAATACATTTAAGTGTTAACTCATCCATGAGATTGATCACATAAGGCTTCTGTAGAAACTTATCTTTGAATGATTTCACAGTCACAAGAAATGTGGTTGAATAAAATTACTAGAATGGATGGACTCTAAAGCAAAAAGTCTTATCTCCTTGTTTGAATAGCTATTCATATAGATATTTGGCAAATAACTTTGACTTGATTTTTTGAAAAATTCACATGAAAGCATCCAACGATGTTTGGGGGGAACTCATCAAACAAATCACAAAGAGAAAAAAGTTTGTTTAAAAAGATTTCATATTATAAAGTAACAAACATTACCCATAGGGAGGAGACACGACTTAGGTGCACAAATCCCACGTTTTGTTCGGCAATATGCTCCATGTTGGCTATCGACATGCAATATTTTGAAAGCAAACAATTGGTCCTCCCCAAGCAACATATGAACAATTGATGTTTCCAACAACTTCTTGGCCCAACTATAACCATTCAAGAAGGCAATAATCTAGTCGTTGAAGTGGAGAACAATGCACCATATAATGTTACTATACACTGGTAATAAAGAGTCTAGACTATTCAAGTTTTCATCTATTCGAGTTTGGCTTAAAATAAAATTATGGTAGAGATTTTTATTGTTTATGATATTACTACATAAATGATGAGCAAGACATTCGTCATCCTTACAACTCTCATAAAGACAACAATGAGCGTCTTGAACAAGACAGGTTGTGGAATAAATACCATGAAAAAAATGATCTGGTGAATGTTAGGGATCATGTTTAGCTGTCTGACTTGCCTGAAGATTCTAAGACATTCAAGCAAAAATTTCACAAAGCATTCCTACATTTTATAAAAATTCTCAATGAGAATCCAAGGGAACAAAAATTGATATGAAGAGAAGGGGAAACATGGATCCCTACTTTGCATCGTGTATAGCAGGTCTATGTTCTCATTTATTGAATATCATTGCATGTGCAAATGTTAGAAGCTTAAATCTTATTCCTTGTTATTAATCTTTCCTAATCTAATAATTGCCTTTGCATTTTGTTTATGTCTAACATCAACATTTGTGGGATTGGGTTGATTCCATTTTGTTGTGGTTACCAACCAATTTGATGGAAAACCAAGCTTGAATTTGATTAATTCCTTTCAAATGGTTTGCAATCACAATTGAAAACACCCCTGATGTAGGGTTTGGGGTAAGGCTACAATGTGGAGACCATATAATGTGTTTAATGAAATAGTGAATTGAGAAAATAGAGTTTAGGATAGAAATCAAGACTCTTTAAGAAGATACAACAGACAATAGAGGAGATATAAACAAAATGGTTTTAGAATGAAATAAAAAATAATAACGATCTGATGCATACAAATTCTAAAAAACCCTCATTAAAACCATCGCAAGTGACTTACCTCAAGATTCTGCAAAAAATGTGTCTTGAGGTGTGCACTCCAAGATGTGGGGTATTAAACAACCCACATAGAAGAATGTATCAATTGACCTTTGCTCTAATCTATACTACCATGCTTGTCCAGGCAATGACAAAGTAGATAGATGCTTGCTCCTAGTTCCACATAGTGAGACACAAACCTAAGGAATAGGGGCACTAATTGGGGCTCCACAACTTGAATCGAAAAAATGAAGCCTTTTCTCCCCAATCGAGGATGGATGATGTTAATGATGCTAAATAATTTTTTAAAGAAGACTGACCACAACAAAAATTTACAAAAGATGAAGTGAACCAAGACCAATCTCCCTATAGTGTCTACTTCAATCAGTTCACAATAAACAAAAATTAGATCTAAAAATATCGATATTTAAGAGTTGCTAGATTTGTGAGCCTGATGGAAAAATTCTCTACCTTAAAGCTGACATGATCCCGCAAAAGCTATTCATGATCGCTATAACAAAGATGGTGGATACGACAACATTTAAAATAAATAAATTAGACTAACCAAACAATCTCCCTACAATCACTGATTCAGTCAATAAATGAAGAGGATGAAAATATCAAGGTTTTAGGGCTTATGCGAGATGGAAATCAAATTTCATTTGGATTTGCATATTAAATGCTAGTCAGAAATCTGATTTGAGAGATCTGAAAATTATATGCAAAACAACCAAGAATAGTAAACTACGATGAGAAAATTGTATGACGACTAGCTGAAATTGTTTCATGGGAGCGGGTTACAATCGTGAGACAGGTTTCGGCTGAAAGTTCCTACAATATATAGCCTATCGACTAACTAGTTGAAAATGCTAACCCTATCAATTGATTTACTTGGTCATATTTCTCAAGTAGGTAAAACACTACATTAGGCTAAGCTTTGACACAACTTATATGAAGCTTGCTACAATATTTTGCGGTTCTTCAAATACGAATACATAAGCACGAACAAGGCCATTGCACCAAAGATAATTCCAACCGTTGTAAGCCAGAAAGAAAATTGCAAGCCAAAAAAAAATTTAGATAACATATTCAAAACTAAAGCAACCAACAAAACGTGAAAAATATTTGAAAACAAGAGGGAGGTAGCTCTACCACATGCTCCTCCAAGTAGGATTTCAAATTCATTCCAAATATACCTGAGAAGCCATGGAAGAAAAATTGTTAACCAAATCCATTCCCATTTTCAGATTCATAGTCCAAAAGAAGATTATGATTTGTGTAGATGTTTAAAAAATTCAAACTCTCCATTTTCTATTACTCAAAGTGACTACAATTTTTACTTTTTTCAAGGATTTTTGTGGGTATGATGTAGTCAAGAATTTTTAACCCAAATATGTTTCTAGGTTTCATCGTCACAACAATATCCCATAGTTACAATAGAAATGAAGCTTGGTTTAATCTTGATAGCCATGTTGTAAACTCTGTTTATCCATTATAAAAAACTGAATTCTTTGAACAATTGCTCTAATGCCATTTAAAGTCTTATAATTAAATTTTGAGGAATTTCAAGAATTAGAATCTACTAGCATTGTGAAAGTCAAGCACCAATGCTTTGAAGGCTATGTTACTACAAACAAATCCCTATTTGGAACTTACACATCCTCATCTACATCCCATGTTCAACTTTCCTCATAATGTGCTATTGAATATATTGATAAATTCATAGTATCAGATATATTGTGTAGGCAAGATAAGACTGTTCTTTTCGAGAAATTTTTTATCTAATAGATCAAACTACCCCAAAAGTAAGTTATATTTGTGTTGTTTGTAACTTTGAACACAAAAAAAATTGCCAATCGTTGGATTGGGATTCTTGAGAGTCAAGGACCCTTGAAAATTAGCCAAGAAGAAAACAAGATCCTTAGGTTTTCTATTAATGTAGTTTAGATCACGAGGCTATCAAAACATATTATATTTATTATTTGATCTCGAGTTTTTAAAATTTAAAATTTATATTTATATCTTGTGATCATTATGAGCCAACATAGTGAATGATTATGTTTTAAAGTTATTATAATCAATCAATCAAATTACAAAAGGTTTTTAGAAAAAAAACATTTACTCATCAATATTTTACGATATTTATTCTAATAAACAAATTCCACTTCAACTATGTTAGTTATAGTTGTGTTTAGTATGAATTAAGCTTAGAGTCAAAATCAACCTAACAATTATAATATTCTTAAACCTATTAAAGTCATTTGTTCATCTCAAACTATTATGTAGCCAACCTTTAAATTGTTGTCATGATTCATCCATCAACTATGCATCAAATAATTATATTACAGTTGTACAAAAATAAGTACTTGCCATTGTGTGGCTACAATACGTATGACATGCAAGATTCTGTTATTTCAAACTATTATATGATTTGTTCCTAATTGATATTTCACAAAAAATATATCGACTAACCAACAAATACAATTACTATGACACTTGTTTCTCAATGCAACATATATTCCCCCCTGGACTGCAGCTTGGAGAAAACAATGTTAAATATGAAACTGAATTTTTTCCCCCCTTTATTAATCAATCTATGAAAATAAATCTAATCTAAAACTGGGTACTAAATTGGATGGGATTGCTTTCTCATGCCAAAGGCCTTGTTCATTTTATACAAATTTCCTTCCTTTTGTTTGTTTGAATCAATTATTCTAATAGAATTGTTGATTGAGATTTTGTTTCTTGCTGAAGAGTTCAACTCTTGAATATACAAATTTCCTCTTTTTTGTTGAGACAACCAGAAATAGGGGTTGTGGGTTGTGGGTTGTGGGTTGTGGGTTGTTGATTGGGACTTTGTTTTTATCTGAACAATTTAACTCTGAGATCCTATAGACTGCCCAATCCTATAAACATTATTGAAAACTTACCATTCATTTCATTTCATCTACAAATGCTAAATACCTAACTAGTTGAAAATGCTAACCCTATCAATTGATTTGCCTGGTCATATTTCTCGGGTAGGTAAAACACTACATTAGACAAAGCTTTGACACATCTTTCTATGAAGCTTGCTACAATATTTTGCGGTTCTTCAAATATGAATACATAAGCACGAACAAGGCCATTGCACCAAAGATAATTCCAGCCGTTGTAAGCCAGAAAGCAAACTGCAAGTCACAAAAACTTTTAGATATCATTTTCAAAACTAAAATGCCCAACAAAACATGAGAAATATTTGAAAAGAAGAGAGAGGGGTAGCTCTACCACTCGCTCCTCCAAGTAGGATTTCAAATTCATTCCAAATATACCTGAGAAGCCAATGAAGAAAAAATTGTTAACCAAATCCATTCCTATTTTCAGATTCATAATCCAAAAGAAGATTATGATTTGTGCAGATGTTTAGAAAATTGAAACTCTCCATTTTCTATTACTCAAAGTGATGTGAGTTCGACAATTTTTACCTTTTCCCTATAAATGAAAAAAAGGAGTAGAAATTTTGTGGGTACGATGCAATCAAGAGTTTTTAATCCAGAAAATGTTTCCAGGCTTCATTGTCACAAAAATATCCCATAGTTACAATAGGAATGAAGCTTGGCTTAATCTTGATAGCCATGTTGTAAAATTTGTTTATCTATCATAAAAAAATGAATTTTTTGAACAATTGCTCTAATGCCATTTGAAGTCTTATAATTAAATTTTGAGGAATTTCAAGAATCAGAATCTACTAGCATTGTGAAAGTCGAGCACCAATGCTTTGAAGGTTAAATGTTACTACAAACAAATCCCTATTTGGAACCTAGACATCCTCATCTACATCCCATGTTCAACTTTCCTCATAATGTGTTATTGAATATATTGATAAATTCATTATATCATATATAAGTTGTGTAAACACGATAGGACTGTTCTTATGGAGAAAAAAGTTATCTGATAGATCAAACTCCCACAAAAGTAATTTATATTTGAGTCGTTTGTAATTCTGAACAATGGAAGAATTTGCGAATGGTTGGATTGGAATTCTTGAGATTCAAGGACCCTCTAAAATTAGCCAAGAAGAAAACAGGATCCTTAGGTTTTCTATTAATGTAGTTTAGATCACGAGGCTATTAAAATAATTTCTCATAGAAACCAACCTAGTAATCCCATGTGGATAATTGCAGGTTTTATTGTAATTGTTTATTGTTTCACAAATTCGACTCTTTTCAGGTTTTGTAAGCATAAGTAAGTCATGTCCCTTCCCTAGTTGGATCAGCCAAGAAGTGATAAAAAGTTGTTTTTAAACACCATATAAATTAATATATCTTTAAATAATAAAATAAATTTAAATAAAGTTAAAAAAATTTGAATTTAGGCATCTCTTTTTCGAACCTAATGCCCTTGCCCAGATTAATATTTATTTGCTTGCAACTGCTGGGCACCAACATTTGGAAAAGTTGATGAGAATTTTGGGAGAAATCCTGAGTGGGTTGCTGGGACAAAAACCCTAGTTACTCTAAAGGTTAGGATGCCAACCCTAGCCTTCTCTTGTCAAGTTTTATGTTCAAATCTTGTATTTTCTCAAACCCTATTTTCAGAGTAACCTAAGACAAGTCTAAACTATAGATGGGCACCAGATTTGGGAGGATTGCATCTAGTTTATATAGGCTGCTGGCCATCCCATTATCATTCTGTACCTTTCCAGGTGCTGTTAGGCCATTCTGTTAGTAGATTCAAGGATTCTTGCAAGCTATTTCATGCTTGTCTGAGGCAACGAATCACATATTGTCTAATACACCTACATTGACCAGGTTTGAGGCATCATTTCCTTGCACTAGGTGCTCAGGGCAACCCCCTATTGATACTACTACATACCTACCCCCTTGCTAGTTATTCTAGGCATTGTACCATTGCTTGTACACGAAGCAGAAGCTTGATTCTTGCACTTGTAGCCTTCAAACACAACAGGTCACACCCTCCACCCAATCAAACAATCAAAAGGCCTCATTGGCAATTACAAATCAACAAACGATCAGGTTGCCATATGCCAACTATGTAGTTAGATCATTGCAGTTTGTAAGTTGTCACCAACAGTCTTCACCAAATTTGAGTAATATCTATAAACCTATGGTACATGGGGATGTGTTCCCGACATTTTTTGCCATGTACATGCACCGAGGACATTTAAGGGACATAGGGATGGCTTGGGGACGTTTCCTAGCCATCCCCAAAAATCGAAGAAACATCGAAAACAATTTTGGGAAAGCGGAATGGTGTGGGGATGGCCGACTGTCCCCTAGACGTGTCAGAGACATCCCTTGACTATCCTAGGGACAATCGGCTGTCCGAACATTGCCAACATTAATTTTTGTTTAAAAAAACACATAACTAATAAATAAATAAATAAAAGTATGCTTTGTGGGCCCCATGCGCCTCTAAACCCTAAAGCAACAAATACCACACTCCTATTCTAATATATGTTCAAATTTACATTATTTTTTTTTGTAGCCAAGTTAGAAAGACAAAGCGGTAGGGTTTGAAGGTGCTGTTGGAAAAACCAACATTGATGAGGAGTGAGGTAGTAACTATAATGTCCCCATTTTTGGGTTCTATTGCATTGACCTTATGGGTGTCTTAGCCTTATCAAAGGTGTTATTTGATGTTACCAGTGAGCTCAAATGGTCTAGAGGACTGTAATGTCCCCTTTTCCTAAGCAATGGTTAGATGCAGTGGTTAGTCTACCATCTGGTCCCCGTAGGCTAATAGGGTGTTCAAGGGACCCCTTTGAGGGCAATCTTTGGTTCTTCAGTGGGCCTTCCGATGTTTATTTCAGTACTCTTCAACTCAATGTCCCAGTTTATTTGCGGTGTGCCTTTCGGAGGCCATTTTGAACACTTTGACACACTATTTTTAGTAAGTCACTTGGATGTGTTGCTCATACTTACTATTTATAGTAAGTCATGGGTATGGTCAACTGACGGAGTTACTACTTTTGGCATGATGGCGTAATTATATCCTGGAGTTATATTGGTTAATATTGGTCCTATTCATTTAATATTAATAACTTTAAATAATAAAGTAAATTAAATAATTTAGCTTTATGCGTTATTAAATTATATTAAAAGGGGACTTTATATTTAAAAGGATATAAGTGATTTTTTAAGTGCACTTTATAATATAAAGTTAAGTGCCAATTTAAAAGGGAGACATAAGGACTTTATTAAAAGGGGATTTAAATGATTTAAAAGAATATTTTATTTTATAAAGTATTGTGCCCAATTAAATAAAATATTAAAAGGAGTTATAAGGCGGGAAAACTAAATGAAATGAAATGAAAAATCAAATGCAAATTGAGCGTGGAAATATAAAAGGGCAATGAAAGCTCATTTTGCACATTCATTCATTCATTATTGAAGAAGAGGAATCTGGCTAAAGGTTTTGTTGAAGACTGAAGAGTTTGAAAATCTCAAGCTTTTTGAGGACGAAATCCCTTAGGAAGAACAACTCGGTACAAGAGTGAAAGATCTCCCAAGCCATCTTGCAGACAATTCCATTGTAGGGATTGTGCTTGTGCTACAATGATTTGCAGGAGAGATTTAATAAATGGGCATTGATTAGTCTCACATTTTGAAGGACTTGTAATTGTTGATGTATGAGTCAAAACCATACTAGTTTTGGCATGAGGGTTTGAAATGTTCACTCTGAGGTTGGGCGTGAGACTCCTTGTTGGTATCGTTGGTGGTGTTTCCTAGATTGTTGGGCGTGATAGCAAAAGATAATATTGCTGGTTAGGCATTAGTTTGATAGGGTTCTAAGTTCCTAATGCTTCCATTTTCCAATCGTCTCAGACTCCAAGTAAATACTTGTGTTTGTGAGGTAGTGGAAGGTAGAAAACTCCATATGTGTCCCTGTTATCAATTGTTGTTAATGGGTGTAAGAATTGCTGAAGATTAGGGAGTGCCTGGGCGTGAATCTCAATGCTGGGCGCATGGTTTTGAGCATAGTTGGCAAACTCGTAGAAAACTTGCGAGTTTTTTTTAAAAACGAGTTTTTTTTGAGTTTAACTCGCGAGGACGAGTTTTTTGAAAAAACTCGGCTTTGCAAAAAAATAATGTTTCTAATGAAATTTAAGCAATTTTTTAAATTTTCGAGTTTTTGCCGAGTTTTAAAAAACTCTCCAATTTTTGGCTTGTCGAGTTTATTTTTGGGGCGAGTCTTCCAACTATGGTTTTGAGGGGACAAAGTTGCTGGGTTACTGTTAGTACTGGGACGTGGGCCTGTGATCAAGCCGTGGACCTATAGAAGGAGGGTTGTGGACTGATCTGAGCGCAAGAGCTGCATATTGGGTGTGTTTGAGTTGCTGAAGGCTGCCAAATTGATCACCTATCTCATTCCCAATGCGACATTCCAGTTGCAAGGCGTGACTGCAATAGTGATGCCAACTGCTGGAAACTATCATTGGTATTTATAGATTCTCTTTTGTGCATTGTAACTCAACAAACATTTTAGTCACATCTAGTTTGTATACTGTTCTTGCTCAAAAATATAATGTCAGTTATCATTGCTACAAAAGAGGAATATGTTCATATTTAAAGCAATGTAATGAATATATTGTTAATTGGTAAGTGGTGTATTCATTATGCAAAACCATATCTAAAAGCAACAAAATACAATGAGCATGCCATTAAAAGGATTCAATACACTTTATGTTATCTACGACCATTTAAAACATTGAGCAAAAATGCAATAGAGTTTGTTCCATTTGGGGTGGGACATTACAAGGACGCATACGAGACTTTTCAAAGTTATTTTTGACTTTTGGTGTGTTCTCCAAGATTTTTGGAGAGTACGCTTATTTATAGTAAGTCACTTGGTCAGGCTCAATTCTCAATATTCATCATCGGTATCACTCTTGTGCAGTCAATTTTCGATCGTCATGCTTTTCGGCAGTTTCCGCAACTTGGGTGCATTAATGGCCTTATTTTAACTATATTACTAAGGTTGCTTAATATTATTTAAATTATTTAAAAATTACCTTAGTGTTATAGCTTGTTGGAACCGGAATGGAAAGATTTAAATGTTAGGACATTGATAAATGTGGCTTTATGTGTTGGAAATAATTAAATGATGAAATAAATCACTTTTTAGGGATATAAAGCTTATTTAATTAATAAAGTGATTTTATATTGAGTTTTCCGAAAAGTTCTCAAGAAACTTATAAAAGGAGATAAGGTGAGCTCATTTGGTTTATGTAGATTATTTGATTTTCTCTTGTAAAACCCTTGCAGATTTGTGGGATTGAACTTGGTTCATCTTAGCCTTCTTGAGGATGAAAACCTTCTTGGAGAAGATTAGCCACGGTGGTGTTTTCTCTTGTGAAACCCTTATAGTTTTGTGGGATTGAGCTTGGTTCATCTTAGCCTTCTTGAGGACAAAAACCTTCTTGGAGAAGATTAGCCATGGTGGTAGAAGGTCTTTCTCTGGTTGATTGCTGATAGATTCATTCTAAATATATATTGATGCTTCATTGTTATGATTTACAAAAAGGAATTGCAGGTATTATTGAAGATCAAATTGTGAAGTCTTGCAAGCAAGACAAATTATTGAAGATATTTGTAGGAAAAAAGGGGACACCAATATTGAGAAGTCTATGGAATATATTCATCATATTTGATGCTAGGCATGGGAATATGATTGGGTTTGCCGTTGAGTTTGGGAAGTTTTTTGTTGCACTAAGTTAGAATTTCTTCAAAATGTTGGACACCACTTTGGGAAGAGTTTGGGGCTGCAAATTGTATAAGTTATTTTCTGTTGTCAAAGACATTCTACAACCATAAAAAAATATGTGCAACAACTCTTCAATGTTTGCTTAATCTCTATTCACTTGTGGGTCACATAAAAGGTCAGTAATATATTAATACTTTATCTATGTATTGACCTTGTTGTTGTTAGTTGTACTCATATATATATATCTGTATTTCATTGATAAGGGAAATCAGCCAACTGTTTGTTTTAATGACTATCAATTTCATGATAATTTTGGTATCAAAATTAATGCTTGGTAATGTGGTCATCAAAACAATTCAACCACATTACAAATAATCAAAGAGAGTGTGCATTGAAAGTGTTTGACGACATGTCTACACCCACAAATCAGAAAAAATTAAGTGCAAAAACAAGGTAGGGTTCTTACAACAGTATTAGAGCATGCATGATTGTTTATCACATTTACAAAAAAATTAGATATACTCAAGTATAGGTTATTACAATAACCAGCAAGAAAAATAAAATAAGTATGTTAATCTTCTATTTTTTTTTCAAAGTTTAAAAGATGGAATATATGATTTATTTATTTTATAATTCTCAGTTTCTAAATTCCAAAACAAAACAACATGAGTAACAGTAGCGAGAGTAGTGAGCATGTTGAGAGGGAAGAAGAAAATGAAAGTGGTATGGGTGAAGGGGGACAAACTCAAAAAATTCCATTTGAATGCCCTTCCAAAGCTCTAAAAACTTATGCAAAATGCCCCTTTAGTTCTAAAAAAACTCTTCAATTGGTGAGAACCCTAGACAAAGACAAAATAAAAATTCAAGGGGTACTAGATTGTGGATGTGCTTCCTTCAGTACCCCTGGTATTTCCTCTTCTATGACACATCTTTGGAGGATCTGGTTGGACCCCATCTTGTACAGCAAGCCATTAATTAGCTGAAATGTCTTGCTCTTCAGTACGAGCTTCCTCCTCTCCGCCGGTGCCATTTCCTTTCGAAATGTGGACGTGGACAAGTATTCTCTGATCTTTTCATACCATGAAGGGAGTACTGCAACCTGAAACAGGTGTGCGTCGGGGAAAATCTTTGTTCACCCCTCCTTCTGCAGGTTCACCCGACTGTATCCTTGACAACTGGTCGGCGATCACGTGGCTCTTCCCCGGTCGTACTATGATAGTGAATGTGAACTCTTGAAGCAATAACAACCACCTACTCACTCTTCCTTGGATTATAGGCTTGTTCACCAAATACATTAGGGCTTGATGGCCCACATAGAAGGTGAATGGCGTAGCCAACAAATAATGCCTGAATTTCTGTACGGAGTAAACCATCCCCAGTGCTTCGTGCTTGGTCGTACTATAGTTCTTCTCCGCCTTCGAGAGTAGCCGACTGGCAAAAAATACTGGGTGGTCCAACCCATGTGCTCCTACTTGTGCGAGTGTTGCTCCAATGGCGAAGTTTGAGGCATCCACATGTACATGGAATTCCTTGTCCTAGTTTGGGTACGCCAGGATGGGTGAACTGATTAGCCGGTCCTTCAGTTCCTTGAATGCTTTTTCTTGTTCTTCCATCCATATAAAGGGTTGTCCCTTCCTTGTCAATAAGTCAAGAGGGTATGATACTTGTGCAAAGCTCTTGATGAACCTCCGATAGTACCCGACATGGCCGAGAAAGGACTTTACACCTGTGATGTTTCCTGGAGCCTCCATACGCACAATGACTCTTATTTTATCAGGATTGGTCTTTAGCCCGGCTTTGCACACAATATGCCCCAGTAACTTTCCTTGTGGTACCATGAACTTGCATTTCTTTGGGTTCAATGCGGGGTGTGCTGCTCTCCACCTCTCCATGCATTCTCCAAGAGCCTTGAGATGTTTTTCCTTGTCACTGAAAATGGACCAGTCGTCTAGGAACGCCTTGAAGTTGCCCACCGACATCTTGTCAAATATATGCAAAATTATCCTTTGGAACATGGCCGGTGCGTTACACAACCCGAACGACATCTGGTTGTATGCATACACTCCATCTTCGACCACAAAAGTTGTCTTCAACTTGTCTTCTTCGGCAATACAAATTTGGTTATATCCGGAGAACCCGTCCAAGAACGAGTACATTTCATGCCCAGCGACCTCCTCCAAGATGGTGTCAGTGAAGGGGATTGGAAATGGGTCCTTGACAGTTACTGCGTTCAAACATTGGAAGTCGACACATATCCGGATTTGCTCTGATTCTTTCTTCAAGGAAATGACAATCGGTGACACCCACTCGCGGACATTCAATTTGAAAATGATACCCGCCTCCAACATCTTCTCGATCTCCTCTTGTACCTTCGTGACATAGTTCTTATTCATCCTACAGGGTCTCTTCCATACGGGTTGGGCTCCTGGTACGAGCGAAATCCTATGCATGCACAACTCCGGTGTTATGCCTTTCAAATCCTTGTACGTCCAGGCGAAGGTGTCCTTGTACTCCATGAATATTTTAAATGCCGCTGCCTTCAGTACGGGGTCCCAATCATCACCAATGAGAATCTCCCTAGGCTTCTCTTATTCCCCAAGATTCACCCTTTTGAGTGTCGGTTCCTCATACTTGATGAGTTTGTCTTGTTCAAGCTTATGGGTTGGCATCTTGTCTAATTCTACCGTACCTTCCTTATACTCGCCGTACTCTGGCGGGAATGTCTCACTGGCCAAGCCCTTATCTTCGCCTTCTTCCCCTTCCTTGATTTGCAACATGTTGCAATCTGGGTGGAAAACTTCATAATCCTCCATTTGCTAGTGAAATAACCTGTTCAGTGAACTGGTTTCATCTTCCGAACAACTTCCAATTTCTAGTACGCCTTCCTCGTTTGGCTCCATTATCCTCCTTTCTTCATCGACATCCGATCCTTCGTCAGATTCTGATCTCAAGACGCCAAGTCCTCACTGACTGCCTGATTCTTTAAATCAATAATATACTTCTTCCCATGGCTCTTGATTGAGAGCGTATTCTTCTTCCAGTTATGGTTCGCCTTGGCGGCAATCAGCCATCCCCGTCCCAGTAGTGCATCGTACGCTTTTCTCTCTAGTGGGATGACGACAAAATTCAATAAGAATTGTTGCATACCTATCAACACTTTCTGTGCCATTAGAGTACCGATCGGTTTGATATTATGTTGATCGGCGCGAACCAGTTGGAATGTCGACGGCCAGAGTGTGGGCTTCCAGAGGCTCTTCCATGTATCCTTAGGTAGTACGTTTACTCCCGATCCTCCGTCGACGATAGTATTGGAGAGTTTCATCCCCAGGATTTCCATCTGTATGACAACCGGTTTCCTCCCGCCACTTATTGCGAGTAGCATTGGATCCGTGGTTTCTCTTGTCGGTTCTGTGGTGTCTTCGCTCAGACCCATCTGAGTATTGTCTGTCATGACATTTGTGAGTGCTACTTTTAGTTGAGGCATGGTTTGTAGAAGGTCTGTTACCTTGATTGGTACAATTGTGTGAAGCACCTTCCGTATGATGTTCTTTTCCAACTCTGACTGCAACAGCGTACTAGCCGCTTTGGAAGTTCTCCGTTCATTTGCCATTGCTTCTTCCACTTTTGCTCTGGCTTCTTGGAGTCTTTCTTTCTTTGTATGAGGATCTAGATAGTTGGCCTTCTTCGTTTGCGCCCTTGTAAGTGCCAAGACTTCTTCGTCGGCTACTTCCAGTATGTTGATACCTTTTTGCTTCGGGCAGTCAGTGTCTTCATGATTGCTCAGACCACACCACTTGCACAACTTCCCCCCGACACCTTGACCATTCTGGCATTCCTTGGCAAAGTGACCCCATTCATTACATCTCTGGCACTGGATCATGGGCCGACCTTTGCTGTCATATTGGATTTTGCTTCTTGGCATATTATTTCTCCGATTGTTGTGATAGCCGCCAGGGGACGTGTTGTTATTCTGATGTTTAGGTGGTGTGGTCGGAGGGATGGATTGTTCCCCCTGTGTGAAGAACACTTGCACACTCCATGTTTTCAAATTGTATGGGCACTCTTTGACGGAGTGTCCCATAACTTGGTAGATGTCATAGAACATTTTCTCTGGACAGTTCGCCTTTGTATGGCCTTCTATTTTGCATTCCATACACCATAGTTCAGTCGCTTCCTTAGACCCTTCTTTGTCCGCTTTTAGTTTCTTCATTATTCTCAACATGTCACGATGGAGAGCTTGTACGGTTTTTGATTCCTCCTCGCTCTCCCCTGTGCTTTCTTCATCATCATGCTTCTTCCCTCTAGAGGATGTCTTGTTCTCACTTTCAATATCCATCGCACGGTTGTATGCTTAAGTGTACAAGGATGGGGGTACCACCTTCATATTCTTATGTAGCGAGGGAAGAAGCCCTTCAATAAACCATCTCTTCTTTAAGCCATCTGCTGGCTGTGACTCCAGTTTCCCCAGCAATTCCTTTAGTTTCCGGTTGTAGGTTTGTACACTCTCGTGCTTCCCTTGTTTGGTGTTATAAATCTCGGCCACAATTTCACTGTCGTACCTCAAAAGTTTGAATTCATCTTGAAATGCCTACTTCAGTACCCTCCACGAAGCTTTCTGTGTTTGGTCCAACTCTGAGTACCAGTTGATGGCACTGTCTTTGAGTGTCGCCGGAAACGCTTTCAGCCAGTTATCCGGGTCATCTTCTCCACTCGCTATCCAAATTGTCTCACACGTTTTGTAGTGTCATATTGGATCCTCTGACCCATTCCCCGTAAACTTTGGTAGCTTCTGCCGCTCTGGAGTCACCATCCTGCCCCACTGTC
Source organism: Sequoiadendron giganteum (assembly GCA_007115665.2). Classification (NCBI taxonomy): domain Eukaryota; kingdom Viridiplantae; phylum Streptophyta; class Pinopsida; order Cupressales; family Cupressaceae; genus Sequoiadendron; species Sequoiadendron giganteum. Next base: position 87,811,902 of record CM021106.1, on the reverse strand, counting down.
CTCCTTGTAGATTGAACCCGATTGGACCGGTTTCCTCGTTATGTTCCGGTGTGTCACTTGCACTCTCGGCCACATACGATTCACTCTTTCGTCCTCTATCAGCGTCCTCTACACCTTGGGTTTCCTGGGCTCCACTCTGGTGCTCCCTCTGCCAAGGGGTCTTGGGATCAGATCTCCCTATCCTCAACCCTTCGTCGCCATCTGATATGGACAACTCCCGAATGCGTTGGATGCTGTTCTCAAGTTCACCACTCAATTCATCTTCATTTTCTCGACTTTTATATTTTTCTACGTACGGGGTGACGAATGGTTCCTTGTCCCTCCCTTCCACAAAACTTTGATGTGCTCTACTTAATCTTTGCCGCCGGTTTTCTTGCTCCTGTACTCTTAATGATTTCCGAATTCTTTCCTCCTCCGCTTCGTGCCCGAACGGTATTCGATTCTTCTCCTTGTTCGGCCGTACGGGCATTGCAGGTCTTTCACGCGATCATTGTTGGTTGCCAGGGGTACGTCTTCGGCTAGTGTCTCATTCCTCTTCTTCTTGTTTGGTTCGTTCTTTGTACTGCTGCAATATTTGCTGCCTTCAGCGTTCCTGCTCTTCCTCTGCCCGAAGGTCTTGCAGGATGATTGAATGGCGAGCCAATAATCTTGGCATGCAGTGGAGAAGGTGATCAACCTCGTCGTTCATTGAGTCGATCCCAAACAACTACCTCAGGGATTTCTCGCCTGAGGGCTTCCCTCCGTACGTGATCTCGTAGGGATATGTTCCAGAGATTTATCAAATCTTGTGTCAAGTCGTCCTCTCTTTCTTCATTAGTTTCTACGGGCTCCTCCGCCGGTCGGCCCATTACGTTGTCATTGTAATGAGTGCTTCCCTGGTCCGCTTAGGCAACGACGCCAAATGTTTACCTCTCTAAGTATAGTTCAACATACTATGTACACAAGAAGTAAACTGTACTATATGCAACACATGGAATGGAATAACAGAGTATACAACATAATAGGCTTGAATCATGGGATGCTTACATTCATTTCCAACAAATATCACCAAGTACAATCACAGAGTATTCCGTACTATCAACCATGGAATCATCCTCTGTCCTGACTACAAAACTGAGTACATATAATGTTCGGCAGTGGTTGAGCAACCAACCGTTGCGGCGTTCCACAACAACCCGCTACAACTAATCGAGACTTAATTACCCGAATGCACATGCCATTAATTATTCCCACTACAACTATAGTTTTATTGAAATATAACAACTGACCGACTACAGCCGACTACACTAAATATATTTGACAACTTACAGTTTGAAGGGTGTTTAACAGTGATAAAATTGTGAAAAATGGCATATGCCATGATGGTTTGTGTTGCTCCTAGACCCCCACAAGGGGTGATTCCCCCAAACCTCCACAAGGAGAATTTCCCCTTGACCCCACTCACATTGGATGGAAGAGCAACATTTTTTTACTTTTTGACTTTTTCCCAATTAAATTCCTAGTAATTAAATTACATTTATACTTCTAGTTTGCTAAGTCAAACCCTATCCTAAGTAATGTTGTTAAGGCTATAACAACATGCTAAGATACAAGTGCATGACTCAACATAGAGCTAGTAATGTTGGGCTAAGGGATACAAGCTCCTTTCTTACATAGATCATGACTCCATAATGTGAGTTTTACTTTTTATGCAATGGATGTCATAATCCATGAGTTTTTTACACCTTAAACACTTGACAATATTTATTTATCTAAAAATGTTGTTTTCTTTAGGTAAATCCACTTTTATACTCATGTGATTGGTGTATACTTGTGTATGTGATCAAAGTAGTTTCTATTTAATTAGTTTATTGTGTATTTAAAGTTAATTTATTAAAGGGTGCATGAAACAAGTTTTAAATCCTTAAAATCCTCTTTATTTCATGGTATTTTCAATTTGCAAAGTCTTGGCCAAATTTGGACATTGAGTTTGAGTCTAAGTCAAAAAATTAGCTTGCCAAGTTTGAGTCTTGTAACATTGATCTTGACTAAAGGCTGTATAGAATTATCAGCTGCAACTTGTAGGCCCCTACCTTCCCTACCTTTCCTAATATAATAGTGGGTGGGTTGGTTGGTGAGCTGCCTCCTACTCCCACTCTTCCTCAAGAAACAAGGAAAGAGCCTATGGATGAAAGACCTAACTTCCCTACTAGAAGGAACTCTCTCTTCATCATTCTTAACTTTCTCTTCATTGCTTTCTCTCTTCAAATTGGGAAAGGGTGCCCTTGTGCTTAGATGGGATTTGTATCACATATATAGAGCAAATCCCCTACTATAAGTATTATAAAGGGGTGGAAGCCCTACTTCTATAGAGAAATGGCATAAAATTGGAAATTGAAAATATGAAAGCCTAGTATATCGATTTATTAACCATCATGTTGATTTCTTGTATGCTGATTCAAGGTTTTGCAGCTGCTTGAATAATATAAGAATTGGTACCATATAGCTTTGCTAAGACAAAAATCATCGTAAGAGAAACAAACATTCCACTATTTGGAATGTCTGTACTTGCATACTTAATGCTTTAATAAGGTTGACCTCTCTTTGGTTGATAATGAGCTAAACAAGTACAAGTTGCTAGACAAAGAGATATAATGTCCCAAAACTAATATTCAATGAGGCGTCCTCCCTTAATGGCCCCCTTTTAAAACAACATTAAGTCATTAATCTAGGCCATGAGGCCTAAAATGAATTTTAAAACATTAATGACTTAAAATAAATCATTTCACCAAAATAAGCCTCAAAATGTTGAAAGCCAATTATGCTCCAAACTGCCCTGCCTGAAATGGAAACTGAGTTGATTGCTGATGCTACTGCCCAAGATGGCACTACCATAAATAAAACTTACTAAAAATAGAAAATTCTGAAAAGTTTCCCAATGCCTTTGCATGTCATACCGTTGCGAAGTTTTATGAAAACCTAGAAAGAATCCACAATCCAAAACTCGTAACTCCAATGTGCTGGCTAAAAAATAGCAAGTTTCGGAAAAGGTTGCCAAATGGAGATGCATGTTACACCATTCTAAGGCTCTCCAAAAACCTAGAAAACTCCATTAGACATGCATTAGAAACTCATACATGCAAACCCACAAAAACGCTTTAGAGCCGTAATAAAATAGGAAACCCTAATTTCACCTCTGACAAGCCTACAGGCTTCTAGAAATAGGCTATCAATCACCAAAGAGCAAATGGATAAAATGGGGACATTATAGTCCGCCCTTCCCAAAATTGCTTGTCCTCAAGCATTTCCAATGCTGCCCCAAAATCATTATGCTAAACCAAACTGGAATTGAATAAGATCTTGGGGCCTCAAATCAATCTAAGAGATTAATAGCACCAATAGATGTAAGCACTGCACTGCTGGATGCCAACACAAGAAATCACCAGATTAAAGTTAAACTAAAACATCATGGGAATAAATTCCAGAAAGCCAACATTGGCTTCATCATCATCAGCTGTTGAATGGCAAACCCAAGTGATACTAGGATTCCATATCATCCTCAGGAACAGTATTCCTCTAATTCGTTGCGCTACTCTAATTAAGACATCTAGATACCCAAGGTGGAGCAACAAGTCTCGGTCCACAAAAGACAATGCACCCAACATGTTAATGCCCAGGTCCCATATCAGTCTGTAGGACCTCCAAACCTTGTTGTCATAGTTCTAATCAGCAACAAAAATGTTCTCAAACAAGTCACCAAACCAATGCCAAGTAAAGAACCAAGCTCCACACTCCATCTCAATCCAAAAGGATATACAATCACTGAAGAAACTTCAAGAAATCTTCACATATTTCACTTCAAGAGCTTCAATTTGACAAGCCAAATCCATTGATAACTCACTGTCCCAAAACGTAATGTATGAGTTGGTACCAAAAAATCCACTGTCAATCATCAATGAACAACCCATACCAAAATTTTGACCATACTGAATCATTCCTTTGCTTATTTGAGGCAGAAATTCAGTCCAAATAGGAGATGGAGAGGCCTGAAAATGAAATAACCAGCTACCAAATGGGTTTGAAATAATCATCTTGAGATTTTATTTTTGGAAAATCAGCATCCAAGAAGGTGAGCAGCAGCTACAACTTAAAATTTTTTCATCTAAATTGACATGAATGCTCTTGAACCAAGCTGATGGCACCTTCAACAAGGATTCCCATGCCACCACAAACCAACTTCTGATCATATTTCCTTCCCAGAACACCAATTTATGATCAAAAGTAATGAACCCAAGAAAGCAACAATCATAAAACTGAAACTTAGACACTTATCTCTCCAACCAATCTTCTTTTTATGCATACCAATCTTCATATGAATGTGCTTGGAATCCCAAATACTAATTTTCAATTGAAAACATTTCCCAACACAAGAGTAAATAATCACAACTACATTGTGAAAATAATGTGCTGGTCTATCCACTTTAGAGTTACCTCTTGTCCAAGTAATGCCAGGATCCCAAACCAACAGCAAGGAAGAACCACTTCTCAGACGGAGAACTTCTCTCACATGAATCCTCTGATTTGCTCATTCCATTTGAATTGACGCTTCTTGAAACTCTGAGAAGTAATCAACCAACCTATGTTCATTGAAGAAATTCAATCCAGAATCCCGTGTCATGATTTGCCAGAAAGATTCCATGAATCCTTCATCAAATACACTTCTGAAATCAATCACCCTAAGAGATGATGAAGATGTACTAAAATTTGACAAGAGCCTCACAAGCATCCTCATCAAAAAATGAATAAAACCTTCATCAACATGCCAATCATCTCTTTGTTGATGAACAATAAGAATGTCTTCATTTCTTTGTGATCCAAGAGTTACCATTTCTTGCTGAATGGGAGCACTAGGAGCAGTAGTAGATTCAACTTCATGCAACTCACTATCAACTCTCCAATGTTGGAAGACAAACTCAAATTTCCTCCAGTAATCTCTGAAGCAATTCCTTCATCATTTTCAAAAAGAGGATTTATATAAACCTTACTAGCACCTTCTTCATACAAGAGATTATCAAAACCTTGCAAAAATTGTTGATGAGAATTTAAATGCTTCGGTTTCCCAGGACAACATTCCAAATCATATGTTTCTTGTATGAGATCAAACTCATGAAGAATTACCTGAAGCTCCTCTGCTCTTCTTTTGTTTTCTTGCTTCCATGAATATTGAACAGCAAAAATCTGATTCTCTACTTCAATTAGAGTCTCATGCACTTCTTGCAACTTGGCTTTGGTAAGGTCATTTCACTCCAATGCCTTGTCGGCAATTTTGGCCACTTTGTCTTTAACACGTATGATGTGCAAAAGATTTGATTTGATTTCTTCCAAGGCAAACTTCATGAACTTCATATCAGCAATGGAAATGCAACATACATCTTCTCCTCTAGACACAACATAAATCAAATTTTCAACATGCTGATGCAATTCATCAAGCTGTGAAAGAACTTGAATTCCATTTTCAACAATTTGTGAGCTTGAACTGCAATCTACATATGCTGGCTGAGATGATTTACAACTTTGTCGGATAAAGATTTCAAAAATGGTTTGAGCTGTACTCCCCAACTTGTCTCGCATGTGATGGACACTTTTCATCACTCCATCCAAAGTGCCTTCCAATTCCTTAGCCTTTTGCCTTAGTTGGCTTCAGGTGAAGAGAAATCTTCCTTATTACTACTTGAAGCTTCACCTTCCATGTTGTCTTCACATGATTCAAAGGAGTTGGTCAAATCAACTTTGTAGTGGGAAGAGACTTCAACTTCCTCTTTCTCTTTCTCCTCTTTAGCTTGACTTTCAAACCAGCATTCTCTGGAATTGTGAAGTAGCAAGTCACTGGTTGAACAAATATCTTCTTCTAACTAAACTACTCCTTCATTTGGATCTGCACTTGTGGCTTCTTTAATCACATTACATTCTTCTATAGAATACCTAGATTTTTCATGTGTTTCAAGAACTGCTGTGGGCAAATGGCTTTCTTTTGTTGAATGCATGGACGAGAGAAAATCCATAGATACCCCTTGAACTGTTGCAATGAATTCAAAGGGATTCCAACTTTCATTCTCCTCTTTGTTTTCAACAATCTTCTTCATAAGTGGTTTCAACTGTTTTTCATATTGTCTGAAAATTTCATTGACTGACAAATCGGCAGTGGGAGAAATCTGCTCTTCACGCTCATAAGCATTCTTGAGAAGGGATTGAACACTTTCAAGAAGAGTATCAACTTCTTTGATGGTGTCAATTAGAACATTCTTAACAGCTGCAAACACCCCCTCTTTCTGCTCACTCCACATTGAAGTGAATAGATAATTAAACAAATGGTAAATCTGATTTTCCATCTCCAATTCTATCAGAAGGATGCAAGTTCTTACTTCTGAAAATGTTTTTAAAACAACTCTTCTTGAAAACAAACCACTCCTAGTTTCATCCAAATCTTGGAAACTCTCCACTATCAAATTTAATATGAACTTCATGGTTTCTTCATCATAGGGCAATTGTGGTTCCACAATTCTTATCACTTCCATGAAGCAAGAAGAAATCAACAACTTGGTTTCTTTGTTTGGATGCCTTAGCCAATAAGGCTGATTCGGAAAGGTTACAATAGGTGCTAACGCAAGATGCATCTCCTCAGAATGTGATTGCTTCACTTGTCTCAAACATTGTTCTATCAAATGAAGAATGTTCTCTTCATTTTCCCTTGACTGAAATTCTTTGTCAAGTCTTTTTCCAGCTATATAGAGAGTCTCTGCCAACTTCATCTCTTCTTCATTAGCTATGCCTAATTGCCAACTTCTGGATATCACAAGGAGCTGAACTAGAATCTGTTCTGACTTTCGGTGTAGTACTGAAGATCTTTGTCACTCATCTGCCTAAACATGAAGCATTGATCAACAGGATGGCAGGATCTTTTGCTTTGATACCACTGAAATGTGCCAACCAATTTTTTCTTTGAATTAACACAACACAAACCAACACTATGCCAATTGATTAGAATTAGCTCCAAAGGATAATCAAATGAAATGTAACTCTACACCAAGGATGCGCACACAAGACCCGATGTGGGTGAGGTGCTAACATATGGCGGAGGAAACTGAGTTATAACTGAAAGTAAATTACAAATGAATTCAAAGAGGCGGTGAACCAGCCATGAGAGATTTCCACGCTACCATTTAATTGGTGAGGGGAAAGAACACTACAATTCTAAACTAATTCATCCACTACGACAGACATCCACTCAACAGCGGGGATTCTCCACTTAACAGTGGGTGATAGATGAAAATACAAAGTAATTTCCTCCACACTGGCGGTAAACTGTCTAGGGGTTAAAGTGTTTGCATAAGAATTCACAGGTAAATGCAATAATAACAATGGCTGGATTAGTACTACTAATTCACAGCTTTACAATGAAAGAAATCTGCAATTTACAAGTGTTACAATAATAAAATCAATGCAAATGTGTGAAGGATGAATCTTTCAAGTTTTAAACCTCTCAAATATTGAAATTGAAGCCAAAATCTAAATTTATTGAAGTCTGATAACAAAAACCAGCAAACTGAAAATGTCTAACCAACAAACTGTCAATCATTAAAATGCTCACAACTCTTTCAAAATACCTCTGAATGAGCTGAAAAGAACTGCAAATGCTCTCTAAGAGGATGGTGCCCAAAAACCAACCCTCAAATTGCATCAAAGCTTCACCAAATAGTTAACACGAATTCCAAGGCACTTTAAACATGGTATGGCCTTCATGAGGGGCGATTTCATTAGATAAAATCAGAATCTTCAAATTAAAATCTGCAAATGCACCAAAGGGGGCACCTCTAGCATAGAAAACAAAGGAGCCAATACCCATAAGCAATTTAAAATCATACAAAGAGCTGTATATGAAATTCTCTTTTAGCCAAACAATAACCAGCAACATAAAAACTGAAAATATCTCACCAAAACTCCATAGTAATGCTCAATATGTACTTCTGGATGAATCACACTCTTAAACCACCATCTAGGGAACCATAGTTTCAGGCCCGAAGAATGGAGTAGAATTGCTAAGCTTCCTTTTAGCCGGGTTTTGAATTCAATCTAGTAGCATTTTGTTATAATTTTTCAAAGATAAGAAATGAGAGAGCAAAGGCCTTCTTTTATAGAATTGAAGATGACTTTTGGCTTTCCATCTTCCTCCAAAAGGGACGCCCATTTTACTTTTGCAATAATTTGATTTTTAAAACATTTAATTCACCTTTTTCTCCTCTTCATTTTGGCGTCCAAGTTTCCTTAGGGAAATATTGAACATTAAAATGTTTTATTTGTTTAATTCCTTCATGAGGCGTCCTCCCTTAATGGCCCCCTTTTAAAACAACATTAAGTCATTAATCTAGGCCATGGGGCCTAAAATGATTTTTAAAACATTAATGACTTAAAATAAATCATTTCACCAAAATGAGCCTCAAAATGTTGAAAGCCAATTATGATCCAAACTGCACTGCTCGAAATGGAAACTGAGCTGACTGCTGATGCTACTGCCCAAGATGGCACTGCCAGAAATAAAACTTACTAAAAATAGTAAAATTTGAAAAGTTGCCTAATGCCTTTGCATGTCATACCACTATGAAGCTTTCTGAAAACCCATAAAGAATCCGCAATCCAAAACTCGAAACTCCAATGTGTTGGCTAAAAAATAGCAAGTTCCGGAAAAGGTTGCTAGATGGAGATGCATATTACACCATTCTGAAGCTCTCCAAAAACCCAAAAAAACTCCACCAGACATGCATTAGAAACTCATACATGCAAACCCACAAAAATGCTTCAGAACCCCAATAAGATAGGAAACCCTAATTTCACTTCTGATAAGCCTATGAGCTTCCACAAATAGGCTATCAATCATTGAAGAGAAAATGGCTAAAATGGGGACATTACATTAGCACACCATGATCCCTGGTTGGAATTGAACTACCTTCTAAGTTTTCATCCGTCAAGAAGCCATTGGGATTTTCGTTCCTTCGATGAGAAATCTGGCCATAGACACAAATCTCCAATAGAGAAATAAAAAATATCTAGGATAATCCCAATGAGCTCACAAAACTCCCTTTTATAACATTTTCGGAGAATATAATATAAAATCACTTTATAAATTAAATAAGCCTTATTACTCCAAAAAGTGATTTATTTTAATTTTTAAAACATTCCCGGTGCATAAAGCCACTTTATTAATGTCTAGCACTTAAAATTTTTCATCCTCTTTCTATAGAGCTATTATACTAAGGTGCCCATTAAATTATTTTAATCAGATTAACAAACTTAGTAAAAATAATTAAAATTATAGCTCATTAATACATTCGAGTTGCGAAAACTGTCGAAAAACACTGGACTCAAAATTTGATTCATTGGAGTGATACCGATGATGAATAATGAGAATTGGATCCAGTCGGATGATTTACTATAAATAGGTGCTCTCCAAGAATCTTGGATAACACACCAAAAGCCGAAAATAACTTCGGAAAGTGCCATCTAAGTCCTTTAGATCATCTAAGCTCACTAGTAACATCAAATAACCCCTTTGATAAGGCTGACACACACCGAAAAGGTCAGAGCCAACTATAGTGCAAGAGAACCCAAAAATGGAAACATTACATTGAGCCTGTCCATGAGGACATGGTATCATGTCTTAAGGCCAAAATGACCCTACTAGAGGATGAATTGGACGTTTCAATATACAGTCACTAAATGTGTGAATTTTTGGTCTCATCTGATGCAAGGGAGACAAAACCCCTTTACTCAAATCTTTCTGGTTACTCCAAGGAATGGTTCTCCAATTGTTGTCTTTATGCCAGCTAGCTATACTAGTTAATCTAAGTCATTTACATGTATGCCAAAGGTTTGAAACAACTAGTATGTCATTTCTAGAACTTCCTTGCATTTGTTAGAAGCATTCAATAACATCAATCGCAACTTACAAATTTCAAGAAGACAAACTGAAATTCTGTACCAGCAAGATCAGACTTTGCATGTGAATTGTTTGAACATATTCCTTGAGCCTTATATCAGCATTTTGAGATCAGATTGGGCAAGGGATATTACAGTGGTATTAGAACTTTGATTCTGCCATCTTGGAGAGTCAAGATTGGATGTGGTTCAGCTATTTAATTGCAGATCAAATATTTTAGTTGTACATCATGGCTACTCATGAAAAGCAATGGAATGCCATACTGAAGCAGTTGGATACTGTAGTGAAGGAGTCAAGTCAGATTTTGAAAAGGATGAATAAATTGCTTTCAGGCCCAAATTCAGCGCAATACATAGCATCTTTCTTCAGGTCTATATCACAAAACAAAAAGGAGAGAGAAGAGGCATCTATAGGAGAAACATCTAGAAATATCTACAACGAATTTGCAGCAATTAGTGATCAACCTACTGATCATCCTAAGGAGAGTACAAAACAGATTCACCAAGAGGAAGATTTGGATCACATGACACTTCATTATGACGTCAAGGTTGAAGAAAAGCAAGAGATGGTTGAAGTTAAACCAGAGCAGCAACATGAAGCTTGTGGTTTGATGAATGAAAGTCCATTGAAGGTCCAAGACACACAGGTGGATGTGAAAGTTGATCCTTTACCTAGTGGAGCAACCACTATTGTTTTGACTACACTTGATGATGGAGACACTTTACAATGGCATGATGTCATTACTGATTTCTTTGAGGACATGGAGCAGCCTGAGTCCTCTTGTATTTGAACATCCATTCAGGACACTGATAATTTGATGAAATATACTATCTCAATTTTTTCTTGTTTTTAGTGAACATTTACAATATAACCAAGCACCCGTTAAGGTTAGCATAACCCAAAACGTGCACGAAAGAACTCTAACCAAGAATGCGCCCTAAAACCACTTAAGGAGGAGGGGCGGGCATATGGTCTAAGGATCCCTAGGATCTACTGAATCAAAGAGTACAAGATTATACAGCGCGAGAGAGATTAAACTCGACACCAAGAATATGCATTCAAGATCCTCTGACAAGCGAGGTGCTAACATATCGTGGAGTACTACTGCTGAATTGAAATGAAACAAAGGTGGATAACCAGCCAAAAAACTTTCCACACTGCCACCAAATAGTGGGGGGAAAAGATTACAAAATTAATTACTTCTTTTGCTGCGGCAGGCATCCACTAAGGAGTGGGAATTCACCACTTGAAAGTGGGTATGAAAGAGATTACAAATCAGTTTATCCTCACTGGCAATATACCATCCAGGGGTGCTTAATGTGAAGTTAATTAAATAATGCAGCAAATGCTAAAACTGAAACAGTACTACTATTAACAGTTTGTACAAAGAAGAGAGCTGCAAATTACACTGTTTTTCACCATTTTTCAAAGCACCATGTTATACATTGTTTCCATGTTAGAATATAACGAGAAATGAAGAAAGAAGATGGAAACAACAAATGAATTAACTCTGTCTCATAAATCTGCAATTCTGGAAATGACAATCAACAACTACAAAAAATCATCAAATGTTCATAACGCAACCAAAATACCTCCGAATTGCGTGCAACCAAAGGCAAAGGTCAATTGGAAGATAGGCATCCCTGTTGAGACAAAGAAACAGCTCCAAAACACCAGCAATATTTAATGGCACGAATCCCAATGCACATAAAAAAGTATGACCCTCTTTGAGGGGCGATTTTGCTCTTAAAAAATTCACACTTCAAATTAAATTCTGGAAATTGGTGAGAATGGTTGCCCACACCTTAGGAATGAATAGGCCCAATACCCAGAACAAAACACAATTCATACAAACAGTTGTGAGTGAATTCGACATTCAGCTGTGTGTAAACAGCAACTGCAAAACTGTAAAAACTCTCCAAAATTCATATTTTAACTCTATCTGCTAGTTTGATTGAGAAGCAACAATAGCTCAATTAGGTGTTATCTTGCAAACACGAAATTGAGAAAGGTACTAGGAGGTCAGCATTCCTCGAAGTGCAAAATGAGAATTCATTTCGACAGCATAAGTTTAGCAAAACATGAGATAACCAAATGCTGGAGCAAGGCCTCATTTTTAAAGGAAGAGGGATGACTGTTCAATTCCCTGAGATGGTACGCCAAAAGCCATCACACATTTCTTTTTCAAAAAAGATATAATTCTCTCAAAAGTGCGTCCCACTTGAGACAAGGAAGAATTAATTATAACCTTCTAATTTCCTTCATGAGGTGCCACCCTTTAAGTCCCTCTTTTAACACAACTTAAAGTTAACACCTTAGGCCAATGGATCAACTGCAAATTAGAACAATTTTCTTTTTTAATGAAGAGTTTTGTAAGAACCCTGGTGGTTCTTAACCCGGAAACCCTAACTGAGTTGCTGATTTTTGTTTGTTTTGTGTATTTTGAAATTTTTTGTAGTTTTTGCATTAATATGAAAAGCTGCGATTTCTCTCTAAAATTGCTAGTAAATTCAAAATAAATAAATAAACTCTAAATAAGCTCTGAGAATGTCCAGGAAAGATAGGCGCATCAATTTATTTCGCTTCCAAAGTGTTTACCAAGGCAAATAACAATATATGAACGAAATACAAGTTTATTATGAAGAACCTGATTTTCCTTGCCAAGCGCCAAAAAAAAAAGAATAGAGAATGAATGTACGGCCGAATGGAAAGATGAATCTCCAGCCTCAGCAACATTGCAGAAGCTCTCAATAACCTAACCGCCCAAGATCCCTCTGCCAGAGACTGGAAAAGAAAGGCGTATCTCTCTGAAAGAATAGTACAGCCCTGCTGGTACAACAATACGGCCAGGTACAACAGCAACAATAAATGCAGTACGGCTCAAGGAAATAAATGCCAGATCTCTGTAAAAGATGTCTCTGATGGGACGCCTCAACTGCCAGATGAATAATCTCTGCTAACTTTGAATATATAACTCAATGATCTCAATCTGTAACTTCTGAATGAAGTCACCAAGATGCAAGCTTAAACTGGTATTTCACAGTCTCAGTCTGCCAATTCCTGAAGAGGTATCATTCTCCAGAAACGCTTCGTCTGCCAGAAACCCTAGGGTTTGCAAACTCCAATGCTCAGAGCAAAATAAGACAAAAGTTGAATAACATAACATAATGGTTCGATTTTGTCTTTCCTGTGATTATATACCTCCTTTGAGAAATTCGACCCAAAAGCTCTTTTAATAATCATTTAATAAAAATGATTAAATTTGTCTTTTAGACTTAGGAGAAATACTTTTAATTATTGGCGCCATCATTTATGAATAACAAATATTCATTATATCAAATATTAACTCATTATTATAAAGTATTCTTTATAATAGGCCAATTTAATTAAATATTTAAATAATCAATAAAGTGACTTTAATATTAAGTCAAAAGTATTAATTATTCATTAAATCATTAAATACTTTTTATTTCTCCATCTGATCACCAAATTGAATAACTGGGTCGACTCTGAGCTGAATAGCTGAACCAGGTGCCCTGCCCAAAATAGCAGCTTCCGCCTGACCTAACTTTCTAAAAATAGAAAGTTTCTAAAAATCCACTCTGGAAGATTCTGCGAAGGCCCAACCTGAAACAACTGCAATACTGGAGCTACCAAACACTGAGTAACTGCCTCAGATGATCCTCTGCACACATCTGTCAGCCTACGAGGATCAAAATAATAGGCTAACCTCGTCACTAGCTTCGCTGACTAGGATGGGGACATCACAAATTTCATCAAAGTAATATTTCCAAAAGGCCAAGGCTTAGTTTTGAATAACTGCTCCAGAGGACATGATGAACTGTGTTGGTTGAATATTTTGTAAACTTAGGAGGTTTAGCAAAATGGTGATTTCAACACAGTGTGTGAGTTAAACATCTATCAGCCTACGAGGATTGAAATAATAGGCTAACCTCGTCACCAGCTTCGCTGACTAGGATGGGGACATCACAGTCCGCCCTCCCTGAAATTGCTTGTCCTCAAGCAATCTCAACTTTGGATGCTGTAAGATCTCCTCTGACTCCTATGTAGCATCCTCAACTGGCAAATCTCTCCACTTAACCAGATATTCCCTGATCACACGCCTCCGAAGGTGTCTCTCTCTCATCTCGAGGATGGCCTCAGGTACTAGTATCAGTTTCCCTTTGTCATCAAGGGGGGGAAAAACTGGAGAGGGTACCACATGCTGACCCAATGCCTTTTTCAGGTGTGAAACGTGAAACACATTATGGACCTTGCTGTCAGCTGGCAAGTCCAACTCATAAGCAACCTCGCCCACACGTCTGACAACACGAAATGGACCATAGTAGCCAGGCTTCAGCTTCTCTGCCCCACTCTTCCGCAGAGTGGACTGACGATACGGCTGCAACATAAGGTATACCATATCACCCACATCAAAAGTACGCTCAACCCTCTTCTGATCAGCATACTGCTTCTGCTGATTCTGTGCCCGCTGGATATTGTCTCGGAGAGACCTCAAAATGTCTTGCTGACTCTGTAACATATCCCCTACACTTGGCACTCTGCTATCACTCAATATCAAATAAAAAAGGTTGGGTGCCTCATACCCGTACAAAGCCATAAAGGGTGTCATCTGTATTGTCATGTGGTGAGTCGAGTTATAACAATACTCGCATAGATAGATCCATCTCACCCAAGCTCTCTACTGTCCAGCTATATAATTACGCAAATAACCTTCCACCCACTTATTGACAATCTTTGTCTGCCCATCAGTCTGCGGATGGTAGCTGGTACTCGGCGTCAATTTGGTCCCACAAAGCCTGAACAACTCCTGCCAAAAGTTGCTCATGAACCGACTGTCTCTATCGCTGACTATCGTTCGAGGCAACCCGTGCAGCCAGAATACCTCTCTGAAAAATAGCTCTGCAATCTGCAATGCTGTGAAAGTAGTAGTAATCGGGAAGAAGTGGGCGTATTTAGTCAACCGATCAACCACTACGTAGATGCAATCTTTACCTTGGGCTTTCGGCAAACCCGTGATAAAGTCCATCGATAAACACTCCCACTTCCTGTCAGGTATCGGAAGTGGCTGGAGCAATCCAGCAGGATAAGTGTGCTCCTGCTTGTTCTGCTGGCACACAGAACACTCACGGACATACTGTAATACATTAGTTTTCAGCCCTTTCCAAGTAAACCGTTCCCGAACCATTTTATATGTCTTATAGTACCCGGGATGGGCCGCCATAGGAAGATCATGAAAGGCTCTCAAAACTGTAATCCTCACCTCTGAGTCAGGAACTAGAAAAATCCGCCCCTTGTAAATGATCAAGTCATCTACAATAGTATACCTGTCATCCTGCTCTGTCCTGTCAACAATGCTAGAAGCCCGTGGGTTCTTAGCATACTCAGCAATAATCCGGTGCCTCCAATCCTCTGTGATCTGTGCCACGGCATTCAACTGAGGTCTACGAGACAAGGCGTCAGCTACGACATTCTGCTTCCCCTCAATGAAGTTGATATCAAAGTCATACGACTGCAGTTTATTGACCCATTTTGCTGCCTCTCATTCAAGTCTCGCTGTCCAAGGAAATGTTTCAGGCTATTATGGTCTGTACGGACACTGAATTTGCTGCCTACCAAGTATTGCTTGAACTTAGCCAAAGCATGCATAATGGCTAACATCTCCTTGTCGTAAATACTGTAGAATCTCTCAGGACCCCTGAGCTTCCTGCTCTCGAAAGCAATAGGATGTCGCTCCTGCATCAAAACGGCACCAATGCCCTCTCCTGAAGCATCATAGAATAAATCAAATGACTTCGTAAAGTCAGGTAATGCTAGCACCGGACATGAGGTCATGATCACCTTGAACCTGTCGAAGCACTCCTGCGCCTGTGGTGACCAAGTAAAAGCCCCCTTCTTTGTCAAGTCAGTAAGGGGTGCGGCGTGACGTGAGAACCCGCTAACAAATCTCCTGTAAAATGCACACAACCCAATGAAGCCTCTGAGTTGCGTAAGGTTCTCAGGTACCGGCCACTCAACTATAGCTCGGACCTTTTCGGGGTCCATACTCACTCCCTTGGCACTGATGATGTGCCCAAAATACAACAACTCCTCCATACCAAACTCACACTTGGATTCCTTAGCATAGAAAGACTCATCTGCTAAGATACCCAAGACTGCATCTAAGTGAGCCAGATGCTCCTCCCATGACCTGCTATAAACCAAAATGTCGTCGAAAAAGACTAACACAAATCTCCTCAACTGAGAACTGAAAACCCTGTTCATAGTCGCCTGAAAAGTGGCAGGTGCATTGGTTAACCCGAAGGGCATAACCAAGAACTCAAAGTGACCGCAATGACACCTGAAAGCGGTTTTCTCAATATCCTGCTCCCTCATCTGAATTTGGTGGTACCCTGATCTCAAATCAATCTTCGTAAAGAAGACAGCTCCGTGCAACTCATCAATCAGCTCGTCAATGCGTGGAATAGGGTACCCGTTCTTAATTGTTCTTTTGTTAAGCTGCCTGTAATCGATACACATCCGAAGTGACCCATCCTTCTTCTTCACCAATACAACCGATGAAGCAAAAGGTGACTTGCTAGGTCTGATATGCCCCATAGCTAACAACTCATTGATGGTCTTCTCTATCTCATCCTTGAGTCGTTTCGGATGACTGTAGGGAGTGATCATAACGGGCTTGGCGGCCTCCTCCAACTCAATGATATGCTCCGTGCCTCGGTCTGGAGGTCTACCAGGTGGAATGTCACTAAACACTTTGGAGTGTTTAGTCCTCAAGATCTGAATGTCAGGGTGGTACTCGGTCTTCTGCTGCTCCTGCTGTGCTGACATTAACATACACTCTGCAGCCCAGTCAACCATGTCATGACGAATGAGTCTCTCCATCCGTCTGTACGATACCATCCTTAGATTACTGTCTCTAATGGCTTTGATGACATGAGGTCTCCCATTAGCCTTGAACTTCATCTCCATGTCTCGTAGATTGAGTGTGAACTCACCCAGATCATGAAGCCATGCTATCCCTAACACCACATCAGTATCCCCCATATTAACAACATAGAATTCAGTCTTGAACTCATAGTTGTTCAATCGCATCGGAAGATCAGTTATTTTCCTATCACACTTGAGGGTGTATCCATTAGCTACCTTAACCCGAATGCCCTCAAACTCTTCTGTCTATATGCCACGCTTCTCAACCAAACGTGCATCTATGAAGTTGTGCGTCGCACCTGTGTCAAGCAGTGTTATAACTTTCTGACCAGCTAGGAGCCCACGTAGCCTAAAAGAGCCATCTCTCTGAAGACTAGTCAAGTGTGCCTCCTGTAATTTCCTTCTACCATCATGTTCACTATCATTTTCAGACTTTTCATCATCTGAATGTTCTGAATCAGCTTGCTGGTCTGACAAATCAGATTGCTCTTCACCCTCATAAAACCACTCCATTTGATTACTTTTGGCTTTAGGACGAAGAGGGCATATATGTTTTTCATCATAGGGTGCCTTGCACCAAAAACATAACTTCTTCTTGCGTAGTTCGTTCAATGTCTCCCTGTCAAACGGTGGTGCATTATTTCTTTTAGGATCAGGTGGATCTCTCTTCTTGTCAAATGGTCTATCTCTATCAAACGATCTATTTGGCCTTGAGTTTGGCGTAGAACCCGAAGAGAACCTGCTACGAGGTGCTGCATACTCCATACTGCGTGCCTTCCTCATCGCCTCCTGAAGGGTGGGAGGATCAAATGCCTTGACCCATCCTCTCATCGGCTCATATAACCCCTCGGTGAAGAGAATGACAAGTCTCCTCTCCGAAATACCTGTCACCATGACTGACGTTTTCTGAAACTCCCCAATGTAAGCAACCAAACTGCCTGTCTGTCTGAGCTGTGCTAGCTCTCTAAAGTAAAGTTCTGGATCTTTTTTATCAAATCGCTCAATAAGCCTGCCAGTGAAATCCTGGTAGGTAGTAACCCGATGATGACCCAGTGTGTACATGCCGTGATGCCACCAATCATGCGCCAATCCATCAAGGTGTAGTGTGGCAAATTTAATGGCCTCGTCCTCCTGCATAGGTCTCAAAGATAGGTAATTATCTAACTTCTGAACCCACGATCTCGCTGAATTCTTATCCGAGCCATCAAAATAAGGCAAGACAATCTTGCTCACTGCATGTTGAAGATCTCTGTTCACCTGTGGTGGCTGCTGGTACTGATGAGCTCTGCGCTCAAATCTACCTCCACCTCTGGGCTTATGCACATCCATAAACTCATGAAATGTCAACGACTGTCTAATCTCAGGAGCCAGTGTAGAATACTCTCCAAACAGTCTGGTCACGTCTGCCACTGAAGTGCCATGCTGGGGCTGAAACTCTGCGTGGTGACCCTGTTGCTCCGTCTCCGGAGTTGATGGTGCCTCTCTACTGATAAAGGTAGGTTGTCCAGGCCTACGCTCGTGAACAACCGGTGACAGCTGCGGTCGTGTAGACATCTGTGGCTGATCTATGCCTCCCGAACCACTGGACTGCCCTATCTGAATGTAATGCTGGTGAGGCGGAGTATACTGTCTTATGGTACCTATCAGCTGTGACATCATGTCCATCATGTTGTCATGTCTACTCCTGTATTCTGCCTCAGTCATCTCAGCATTTTCTTTCTCTTTCCTTGAATCTCTAGGAATTTCTTGATCTGCCATGAGTGTAGTCACACTGTTTTCACTGCTGCAAGGGCTAGACCTGTGAATGCCTAATATACCTGACACTATCTCACCTTCAGGAATCGGTGGACCTGTCCAATCCTCGACTCTGCCTGTCCCTACACCTTTAATATAATGAATAGTATCTCTGCTCATGAAAAAGCATCCAAAAAGCACACTGTAATCTGAAAAAGCAACTGAAAAAGCACAGGATGGCAGGAGATCTGTGCTCTGATACCATTGTAAGAACCGTGGTGGTTCTTAACCCGGAAACCCTAATTGAGTTGCTGATTTTTGTTTGTTTTGTGTATTTTGAATTTTTTTGTGGTTTTTGCATTAATATGAAAAGCTGCGATTTCTCTCTAAAATTGCTAATAAATTCAAAATAAATAAATAAACTCTAAATAAGCTCTGAGAATGTCCAGGAAAGATAGGCGCATCAATTTATTTCGCTTCCAAAGTGTTTACCAAGGCAAATAACAATATATGAACGAAATACAAGTTTATTATGAAGAACCTGATTTTCCTTGCCAGGCGCCAAAAAAAAAAGAACAGAGAATGAATGTACGGCTGAATGGAAAGATGAATCTCCAGCCTCAGCAACGTTGCAGAAGCTCTCAATAACCTAGCCGCCCAAGATCCCTCTGCCAGAGACTGGAAAAGAAAGGCGTATCTCTCTGAAAGAATAGTACGGCCCTGCTGGTACAACAATACGGCCAGGTACAACAGCAACAATAAATGCAGTACGGCTCAAGGAAATAAATGCCAGATCTCTGTAAAAGATGTCTCTGATGGGACGCCTCAACTGCCAGATGAATAATCTCTGCTAACTTTGAATATATAACTCAATGATCTCAATCTGTAACTTCTGAATGAAGTCACCAAGATGCAAGCTTAAACTGGTATTTCACAGTCTCAGTCTGCCAATTCCTGAAGAGGTATCATTCTCCAGAAACGCTTCGTCTGCCAGAAACCCTAGGGTTTGCAAACTCCAATGCTCAGAGCAAAATAAGACAAAAGTTGAATAACATAACATAATGGTTCGATTTTGTCTTTCCTGTGATTATATACCTCCTTTGAGAAATTCGACCCAAAAGCTCTTTTAATAATCATTTAATAAAAATGATTAAATTTGTCTTTTAGACTTAGGAGAAATACTTTTAATTATTGGCGCCATCATTTATGAATAACAAATATTCATTATATCAAATATTAACTCATTATTATAAAGTATTCTTTATAATAGGCCAATTTAATTAAATATTTAAATAATCAATAAAGTGACTTTAATATTAAGTCAAAAGTATTAATTATTCATTAAATCATTAAATACTTTTTATTTCTCCATCTGATCACCAAATTGAATAACTGGGTCGACTCTGAGCTGAATAGCTGAACCAGGTGCCCTGCCCAAAATAGCAGCTTCCGCCTGACCTAACTTTCTAAAAATAGAAAGTTTCTAAAAATCCACTCTGGAAGATTCTGCGAAGGCCCAACCTGAAACAACTGCAATACTGGAGCTACCAAACACTGAGTAACTGCCTCAGATGATCCTCTGCACACATCTGTCAGCCTACGAGGATCAAAATAATAGGCTAACCTCGTCACTA
Source organism: Sequoiadendron giganteum (assembly GCA_007115665.2). Taxonomy (NCBI): domain Eukaryota; kingdom Viridiplantae; phylum Streptophyta; class Pinopsida; order Cupressales; family Cupressaceae; genus Sequoiadendron; species Sequoiadendron giganteum. Next base: position 87,791,616 of record CM021106.1, on the reverse strand, counting down.
GCTTCGCTGACTAGGATGGGGACATCACAAATTTCATCAAAGTAATATTTCCAAAAGGCCAAGGCTTAGTTTTGAATAACTGCTCCAGAGGACATGATGAACTGTGTTGGTTGAATATTTTGTAAACTTAGGAGGTTTAGCAAAATGGTGATTTCAACACAGTGTGTGAGTTAAACTCTCCTATTTAAGGGAAGGCTCCCCCTATCTAAATAACTAAAAACAAATATGGATGGAACGATAATCTTTCCTCTTGTTTCAGGAGAGATTAAACTCTTTTCTCTTCGCAGAAAAGTAACATGAACTTTTTAAATAAACTATAACAGCAGCTTGCAAATAAAATAAGTAGAAAGGAAATGAAGTTTCCTGAAAGCTCAAAGACTTCCGTCACTTCCTTCAGGACGGGAAAACAACCTCAAGCACAAAGTCTTGAAAATCTGCAATCCTATCTACCCTTTTAAAAGATAATTCTAATGATAATATACAACGTATGACAGCACAAAGTCTGAAAATATGATGTATCTATTTAACTACTATGAATGAGAATCGTCACGAGCACAAAGACTTGCAATTCTTCTTAACTTCTAATTTATGAATTCAATCTTCAATATTGACAGCACAAAGTCTGAAAATATATTAATTGAAGCTCTCCCTAACAATCTTTCTCAATTTTCAAATGATCACAAAGCAATGCCCCAAAATGACATAAGAACACAATGGACACAGAGTGAGAATTCAACACAAAGTCTGAAATCTGCAGCTCTTTGATATTATTTAAAAATGAACAACTTGTAATTATAAAGCTCAAAGTCTTTATGAGTACAAAATTCTGCAGAGTTTTCTTGCTTGCCAAAAAGATGTGTTTACAAAGGACCCTCTCAAGTATTTATAGGAGAGAGGTCATGAGAAAAAGGTGGGAGGATCCCAACTAACTTGAGAAATTCTCTCAACCACCAACTATTTGCAATTGACTTATTCAAAATTATAGTCTTAAACTATTTTGACTTGTAATTAGATTACATGTAATTACATTTTACAAAACTGCAAGTGAAAGAAACACTTGCGATTACAAAATTTGTTTTTACATGTAGTTTGTCGAAAACAAAATGCATAAAGATAAAACATTTTATTCTATATCAATTCTAGCTTTGAAAGATTGAAATCTGCTGATAATTTCTTGCGACTCAGCTGGATCGGGGCCTAGTGTGTTCTTGGCAACTGCAACAGTCTTCAAGATTACATCAAAATATCCTATCGTCACTAGTCTATGTTCTTCATAAATAGTTTGCATTTTATCAAGGATCATTCTATGGTCGACCAACTTGTGAATTGAATCCATGGTAAACTGTTCTGATTCCAGCTCTTGACGAAGATTTGCTGCCATTTCTGTAGTGACCATATCAGCTGCAAGTAATTCTCCTTCATGATTCAGAATTCTGCAAGGGATTTTCTCAAAGCTAGAAAGGATGTCTTGCTGAACTTCATCACTCATTTCTAGAGTAGCTTGGATATCTTTGATGAGATCTTGAATAACCAATGATTTATTTGTCATGAATTCTTCAAATTCTATGTATTTTTCTCTGCTTGGTAGAATTGAATTGTTGCATAGAATTTGTAACTTGATTTGATCTATCTCATGCCAAATTTTCAAATCTTTTTCAAGTGAATCCAAACTTTGCTTAAAAGCTTCCGAAGTCTGATTCAACTTTATCTTTGCTATTCTGACATTATTCAAAACTTGTAATGTCTTTTCAATCACTGGTATGAATTTGTACATCCACTTCTCAAAGACATTAGAGAATTTCAACCCCATAATTCTGCTCAAGAGAGTGATGGTATCATTAATTTCTTCTTTGAAATCAGATCGATACAGCTTGGCCCACCGAGACACACCAGCTCGACGCTTGAGAAGCCATTTGGTATTGATGTGCTGTTTACAATCTTCTTTCTTTTGCTCATAATGATCTAGAGCACTCTTCACTGAAATATCTGAATACATGGGTGAATCTGGAACTCTAAAAACCCTATGAATGGTTTCTGGATCAAGCCGTATGACTACATTCCCATCATCATCTTTAATGGTTCTGGATTCTCTTTCAAAATGAGCTGCGCACGCAAGGACGAACTCTGGTTCTAGGACAGCAACAGGAAAGGAAGCAACCAGATGAATATGACTTTTAAACAACAACTGCATATGATGAGAAGTTGATTTCACAGCTCTCCCCAAAAACTCGGACATATCAACATGCCCAATCTCCGTGTCTCTGATTTCTTCAATGTTTGAGACAACATGAGAAGGTGAAATCTCATTCTGGTATTTGTCATATTTGTACTTCATCTTTTTGTTCGGTGGAGAAGAAGGTTCCTCCGTCATCGAACAAGAATCGGCAAGGCTGCGATGAAAGTTCCATAAGGTCAAGACATCATCAACGTTTACAGGCGTAGACATGGCGAAGGCTCAAACTCAGAATGGTATTTTGGCTGTTTGAGGGCAGAAAATGAGCATTATAACTCATTTCGGGTTTTTGGAGGCTGATTGCGAGTGAAAAGGACATATGCTTTTTATGACAAATGAAAAAGTTAGATTGCAACTTTGCAAAGTGCAAGTCACAACTTTTAAATTGCATTTGCAGTCAAGGATAAAAAGTTCGTTTTTAAGGCACTTTAAGGGCATTTCGGGATTTTGAAGGCCGACTGCAAGTGAAAAGTGAATGTCAGGATTTCAGGAAGACATTGCAAGTAAAAGAACATTACTATTTGAACTTGCGTTCTTCATTAAAATCTCCGACTTGTAATGGGTAAATAAAAACCCGAATTACTTTGCTTCAAAAACATCATTATTTTTTTGTTTCTTTTCTATTTTCAGAAAATGGTAAATGGGATGAAGTGAACAAAACGGATGACATGAGAAAAACTCATTTTGTGTATGAGGCATTTTAAAGAATGGAGGCATATGGAGTGTGAAGAAAAACGTTTTCTAAATAAAGAGAAAAACGCGTTTCCAGCTGAAAGGAAGATGAAAACATATAAAATGAAATGAATGAAGTTATATGAAATGAAAACAAAATGCATTATCATGTATAAGATATGTTCTTGAATGGAATGGCGATAATGAAGAAAAAAAACGTATTTTTAAAATGAAATGATGAGTGAATGAGGGTGTATGAAAAATGAAGAAGAAAAACGTTTTCATGGAAAGACGTGTTTCATTTATAAATGAAAGAGACGAATGTATATGTAAAGAAAATGACGTTTTGTGAACAAAACGCATGAAGGCGTTGAAAGGAGAAACGCATTTTGGTAAAAAAAAACGTTTTTAGCATAGACATTTGGTGAATAAAAACGAATATATAAAAACAAAAACAATTTACAAGAATTTAAAATAAAGAAGAACAAAGAAAAGAAGAAGAGACATACCTGTAACAAAGATTGTAGACAAACAAGAAGAAGAAACCCTAGGCGTGATTGCAAACTCAGAAAATGAAAAAGACTTGGATATTTACAGTTGAAAACCTGATCTTCAAGCATGCGAATTTATGAGATCCCCATGAAAAAAAGGAAAAGAGGCGAAATGGGATTCGAACTGCTTCAATCATGAATGGCGTCGGACTTCTACATGCCTTTAGCAAGTTATTCAACATGAAATCGGGGCTTTTGATCTATTAACAAGTGACTTCAATAAAATCGGGCTTTTGAAATGTATTTGCAAATCAATCGAGTCTTTCAAAGACAAGTGCAAGTCACTTTTAAATAAAATCAGGCCTTTTTCATGCTTTTGCAAGTAAAAGAAAGAAAATCGGACTTTTTAGAAGTCATTGCAAGTAACTTAAAGGAAATCGGAACTTTTATAAACAATTACAAGTACTTTATGAAAAATAACTTGTAATGAACTTAAAAAGTTCCTATAATTGCAAGTATCTCAAAAGTTCCTATTAAAGACATTAAAAAGAAAATTTTAAAGTAACTTGTAATGAAGTTCAAAAACTCCTACTTGCAGTGATGTCAGAAAAACCCGAATTGGATAAAAAACACACTAAAAATGACTCAGAATTTCACGAAAACAGACGAGAATGTGTAAAAAGTGGTAACCCAAAGGACTATAGACTTAAAAATTGAGATTTGCTAATCTTTGCACCTCGAAGTACATGCCATAGAGAAGAAAACCTTCAAATTTAATCAAAATTTCCATTGGTTATCCCAATTTTTAACAAGTCAAAAATTAGGGACAACAAACTGAAGACTGAAAACTGCTAACTGCCAAAAATAGTATTTACTATAAATAGTAAATATTGAGGAAAGACCACAAGACCTCCATAACTGGAACCCTTTGATTCACCTCAACGAGCCTATAGGATTCCGGAATAGGCTGATGAGCCACTGACAAGATTACTGCCAAAAGGGGAAAATTACATTTGACAGATGGAATTGGTGCTGACCTACTTGGAGATCAAAATGAAAGCATGTAGGACTTTGAGGAAAAAGAATATCAAGCACAGTTAGAGGATTCTTCATGCGAGGTTGAAGCTAGACATACACCGCATGGTCTACATAGTTTGAGGAACCAGCTGAAGGTGAACGAGGATGGGATCGTGACAACTTTATCTCATCATGATAGGATGCATAAGATGATTGCAAAACACCTTTGGATGGTTCAGCGAGAGAGAAGACAAAGGGGAGTTGTAGTAGGGTCTTTTCATGACAGCTTATAGGAGATCCACAAAGGTATGGGAGTGATGAAGTCAAGTTACTTACACCTTTCAGATCGTGACCACCTTATTAACCTTGTTGGGATCTATTCAGATGCTGTGATGAGGAAAGAAGAGGAGATTGATAGTCTCTCTCAAGAGCTTGTGGATACTAGGGATTCTTTGGTGAGCACTCAGTTGGTACTATACGATTTCGAGAGACATGTGGATGAGATTTCCTTAGAGTTGAGCTTGGCTAGATGTACATCATGTACAACAGAGAGTCATTCATCTATGGCTGTCGGGGCACAGGATGAGGTGAGTAGCATGAGTGTTCACACTCAGGATACAGGTGCAAAGTCTTTTGTGTTGGATTAGCAAGAGAAGACAATTGGTGATGATGACATAGACACATCAACAGATACAGGTGTCATGGGTGAATGGAGTTCACATGACTATTTGGGTTTTCCTTTGGCGCAGTCACGAGAGTCTCATCTCGATTGCATCATGAGGTGAGCTCATCAGTTCACTTTCAGACCACATGCACAGGTTTTGACGATGACTTTGATGGCACAGAGAGGTGGGTGAAATAAGGAGTGTTCTAGTCAGCTCTGGTATGACTTGTTTTCGACCTCAGATGGTGATTCTAAGTTTGGCAGGTCTTCTACTTTGTTCTCTCATGATGATTATCATTTGATTCATGTAATGTCCCCTTCTCAGGTATGACCGTTGGCCTATTCCGAAGACCTGTAGGCTACGCGGATGGTGAAATTAGGGTTTCCTGGTTTTGAGGAGGTTGTTGCTTGAGGTTCGGGATTCTGTTTGCGGATTCTTTCTGGGTTTTCTAAGAGTTTCGCAGTGATGTGTTCAGTTTGGCATTCCGGGCAACTTCACAAATTTACTATTTTTAGTAAATTCTATTTTTGGCAGTGGATAGTTTGGGTTCAATTCAGTTGGTCCTCTTCTTCAGTTGGTTCAGCTGGCACTTCAATTCTTGGCTTTGGGCGCATATTTTTTGGAGAGATAAGTATTTTCATTATAATATTATATTCTAATATTATACCCCTTGCCTAGCAATATAACTTTAAGTTGTTTTTTAAAAAAAAAGGGGGGAACTTTGAGGGTCTAGGCGTCATGGAGAGATAAGTTATATCTTTTAAATGTCAAATATTGAGATGAAGAAAGGGACGCCTATTTGAGAGAATTGATTTTATTTAAAAAAAAAACAAAGTGAAATATTTCATTGGTGAAAAAGGACGCCATTCTTTGGAGGGAAAAGGTGAATTTGAAATTAGGGTTTGGGCGCCTTCTGGAAGCTTCTAGATGTTTCTCTCTTGTCTATTTAATCAGGCCTCAGCTCTTCATTTGGCATCTTTTGTCTACTACACCGTTATGCTGCTGAATTGTCTTCAGGCACTCGCTTCGAGGAAAGCATTCCTCCTAGCATGGGCTCATCTTCTTGCTTGAAAGATAGCAACTAGTTGAGAGGTTAGCTTGTAATAGGTTTGAATTGCATTTCCAATTGAGTCATTGCATTTTGGGAGTTCTAGTTTACATTTTCTGTCATATTTTGATGTTGCTGAATGTCATTGAGGAATGTAAGATTTGCTCATAGCTCATGAAATAAAAATGCTATCATTCTGGGTATTGAATCTATCAATCTGTTTATGAGGGGCGACCATTCTTGCCAATTTCCAAATTTTATTTGGGTCTCTTTGATTTTATAGAGGAAATTCGCCCTTGCAGCTGGGCCGTACCATCTTGAAGTACATTGAAGTTTGTGCAAAAATAAATAAGGCTTGTTTTGGGTGGTTTAGGGATTGCATCTTGGGCGCCTATATCAGTATAGTAATCTGCATTTGATTTCTCGTCAATTGGATGTGTTTAGAGTGAGTTATGTGCATTTTCGTGAGTGATTATGTTGCTGTTCTACATTAAATCTGTCAAATCAGTCATACCAGATTTAAGGAAGTTCATTAGTTGTGCGAGGGGTTGATATTCAAAGAGTTTGTGATTGTAGAAGAGGGATATTATCTTGTTATAGCTTTGGAAGTTCTTACTCTTATGATATTTGGCAAGCTCTCTAATTTGCTGTAAGCTGAACAGTAGTACTGCCAGCAATTCATTCCCTTCACTTTGAATTTACATGTAATCCCCACTGAATAAGTGGAAGAGGCTGGCTTGCCGCCTATTTGCTTTCAGTCGAGTAGTTTAGGGACCCTCTGACCATATGCTCGCCATCCCTCGGCGCCATTCTTGGTTAGGGTTACATTCTGTCATCTTGCATTGATCCTCTGACCATATGCTCGCCATCACTCAGCGCCATTCTTGGTTAGAGTTCCTTCAGTTTGCATTGCATAGATCCTCTGACCAATGCTCACACCTTGCCCACATCGGGATCCTGGTGTACATTTTGGTTAGAGTTACTTTCCGCAACATTTTCGTTTGTGCTAACCTTAACGGGTGCGTGTTGCTTTGTAATCAATTGTGAAAAATCAAAAAAAAATTTGGTCTGGTTCCTTACAGTGGTATCAGAGCCATGATTCTGCCAACCTGTGCCCAATAGTGATTCAGTGGTCAGATGAGTGACAGTGATTGCAGATACTACACTAGAGGTCAGGCCAGAAGACAATAGACACAGCTTCCGCCAGTGCCAGAAGCAGATACTCTCTCAGAAGCCTTGAGAGAAACAGAAACAGCAGTGGATAAGGGTAAAACAGTTGAGAACATGTCAGACAATCTTAGGCAGGCCATAGATGAGAAGGATGCAAGGATGGAAAAGAAGTTTGATGGAATGATTGAGATGATGTCTCGGTTACTTGCTCGGATGGACCAGCAAACTTCTCAGAACCATACTCCGAATCAAAACCATGCTACGGGAGAAAACAGTGGAGTCAATGGAAACAATGGGAATAATGGGAACAATGGTAATGGAGGCAGTAGAACCATTGGACAGCATGATGCCATCTCTAGCGGATCAGCCTCTAGACCGCTCTTTCCTACATTCACTCCGAGGGAAGAATCGCAAGTTGAAGCTACCATTCCTTTGGTAGACGATGCCAGGCAAGCCTACATGGAGTATGCTACCCTACCTCCTGATCTTAGAGACCAATGGTCCTTTGATCAATTCTTGAATCAGAGAAACAGAAGACACGGAGGAAGAGTTGATAATCGAGCTTATATGGCTCCTAGAACTGATTTTCATCAAGCCTTGGGGAAGGTAACATTGGCTCACTTCGATGGAAGTGATAAGTGTTCAGCAAGATCGTGGGTTCAGAAGTTAGACAACTACCTTTCACTTCGTCCCATGCCAGAAGAAGATGCCATCAAGTTTGCAACACTTCATTTAGAGGGAGCTGCTCATGAGTGGTGGTACCATGGTTTGGTCACACATGGCCATAACCTTATTCGAACCTATGGAGAATTCACCAACAAGCTGATTGAAAGGTTCGACAATAAGGATCCTGAAGTAAGATTTCGTGAGCTTGCACAACTGAAGCAACATGGCTCCTTGGATTCTTACATTGCTGATTTCCAGAGACTTTCTGTGATGGTGCCCAACATCACCGAAAGAAGATTGGTTGTTTTGTTTTCCGAAGGTTTGGTTGAACCCTTGAAAGGGTGGGTGAAAGCTGTCAATCCACCAAGTCTTGATGAGGCAATCAAGAAGGCTCGTAGTATGGAGTTATCAGCCCCTAGGCCTAAATTTCCGCCTAAGCCTTTTGGCCATAAGAAGGATAAGAGACATTCTTCTAATCAGCACAAGAAGTTCCCACCTAAGTTGACTGAAGAGCAACGTGAACAACTCAAAAAAGAGGGCAAGTGTTACACATGTTTAGAGCCTTGGACTAAGGGCCATAGATGTCCTGGAAGAGGGCGTTATAATCAAATGGGAACATATTCTGATTATTAATCAGCATCTGATATGTCAGATCAGCAGTCTTATTTTGGGGACAGCGAAGATGAAAGAGCCACAGAAGAGTCCGATCATGAGCAAGGAGTTGGGGGCCCTATTGCCCAACTCTCTAGTTTCCAAAAGAACGAATCTTTCAAGGTTCGTGGGGGAGTTGGAGGTCATCGTATTGTGGCATTAATCGATACTGGTGCGACGCATAACTTCATTGATGAAGGTGTGGTTGCAAAGAGAGGTCTCAAAACCGAAGAATTTGAAGGCTTCAAAGTCATGGTGGCTGATGGGTTTCATATTTCTTGCACCCGAAGAGTTCCTAACATGTCTTTGCAGTTGGGAAACTATGAAGTCAAAGATGACTTCTATGTGGTTACTATTGGTGACACAGATGCAGTTTTGGGCATACAATGGTTACGTTCACTTGGTGAAATCTCTCTCAATCTACAAACAATGGAGCTCAAGTTCCAATCTGATGGCAAGAGGGTTGTATTGAGAGGAATGTCCAATGGTGGTCCTCGAATAGTTTCATTCAAAAGGATGGAGAGGCTGATTAGACATGACCAAGTGGAGTGGGCTGCGGAATGCATGGTTCTTCCAGCTAGTCCAGTTGAGACAAAGAGGGAATACCCTCCAGATATTCAGTCAATACTCACCAAGAGGAGTAAGGTGTTTGCTGATCTACCTCCTGGGCCACCACCTGAAAGAGGAGCTGAGCATGTCATTGAGCTCAAAGAAGGTGCCAAACCTGTCATCACAACTCCTTATCGATATCCTAAGAAGCAGAAGGATGAAATTGAGAAGAACATAAAGGAACTTCTGGAGATGGGCTTCATTCGCCCTAGCAAGAGTCCCTTTGCTTCAGCTGTGGTTCTGGTGAAGAAGAAGGACGGCACCATCCGCATGTGTGTGGATTACCGTGCCTTGAATCAAAGCACAATAAAGAATCGGTATCCTATTCCTCGGATCGATGAGCTCATTGATGAGCTACATGGTGCTAAATTCTTCTCAAAAATTGATTTGAGATCGGGTTACTATCAAATCCGGATGAGAGGTTCAGATGTTGAGAAGACGGCATTCAGATGCCACTATGGTCATTTTGAGTTCCTAGTCATGCCCTTTGGCTTGACTAATGCTCCAGCCACTTTTCAGTCTTGCATGAACAGAGTTTTCCAGAAACAATTGAGGAAATTTGTGTTGATATTCTTTGATGATATTCTCATCTTCAGCAAGACATGGGAAGAACACCTCAAGCACTTGGAGGAAGTGCTTAGCATCCTTGAATCAGAAAGTTTGTTTGCGAAAGAATCCAAATGTGAATTTGGGATGAAGGAGCTGCTCTACCTTGGTCATATAATCAGCGCTAATGGGGTGAAGGTTGATCCTGAAAAGATCAAGGCAATAGTAGATTGGCCACCTCCAGAAAATTTGACTCATTTGAAGGGATTCTTGGGTCTGTGTGGCTTCTACAGAAGATTCGTAAAGGGTTATTCTCAAAGTGCTGCTCCTCTTACTGACCTCACTAAAAAGGGGGCTTTCCTGTGGTCAGAAAAGGCTCAAAGTGTGTTTGATAAGTTCAAGAAGATCATGAGTTCTTGTCCAGTATTGGCCATACCTGATTTCTCCAAACCCTTCGAGTTACAGTGTGATGCATCAGGGGAAGGTATTGGGGCTGTTTTGATGCAGGATAAGCATCCTATCGTGTTTGAAAGCAGGAAATTAAGGGGGGTTGAAAGAACCTATTCTATCTATGACAAAGAAATGCTCGCAATCATGCATGCATTAGCCAAGTTCAGACAATACCTGGTAGGGAGAAAATTCGTGGTCAAGATTGATCACAACAGTCTCAAGCACTTCATGCATCAGAAAGATTTGAATGAAAGACAGGAGAAGTGGGTGAGTAAGCTTCAAGCTTACGATTTCGACATCGAGTATGTCAAAGGGAAGAACAACATTGTGGCTGATGCTTTGTCCAGAAGGCCCCATTTGAGCTCATTGTGTGAGCTTACTGCTGATTGGAAGGAGTTGTTGCTTGCTGATTACGCCAAAAATCAGTTTGCAACCAGCGTTATTGAAGGTACTTTTCATGATGAAAGGTACAAGGTAGTTGATGGGTTGATACACTACAAGGGAAGAATCTTCTTGGTGGCTGATTCTAAACTTAAGAAGAAGATTTTGATGACTTTTCATGACATCCCACTTGCTGGTCATCAAGGTTACTTCAAGACAAATAGGCAGATTCGAGAGAGGTTCTCTTGGAAGGGGTTGAAAGATGATGTTCAGCGTTACATCAAGGAGTGTAGCACTTGCCAAATGAACAAAAATGAGCACTCTCTTCCAGCTGGTCTACTGCAGCCACTTCCCATTCCAAACCAAAAATGGGAGAGCATCTCGATGGATTTCATCACCGGATTGCCTAGGGCTCAAGGCAAAGACTGCATTTATGTTGTAGTTGACAGATTGACCAAGTTCGCTCATTTTTTTGCCATCACTAGCACATTTTCAGCAGCTCAAGTTGCAGATTTGTTCTTCCATGAAGTGTTTAGATTGCATGGGTTGCCTAAAAACATTGTGAGTGATAGGGACAGCAAGTTCCTAAGCACCTTTTGGCAGGAAATTTTTAGGATGAGTGGTACAGTGCTTACTCCAAGCACTAGCTATCACCCACAAACAGATGGTCAAACAGAGATTGTGAACAAATGGTTGGAGGGCTATCTCAGGAATTATGTCTCGGAACAGCAAAGAGCATGGGTGAAATGGCTCCACATGGGAGAATATTGCTACAACTCATCTTTCCACATGTCAATAAAGATGTCTCCATTCATGGCCCTCTATGGCTACGAGGTTCCTAGCTTTGTTGATTTGGTGTTTGGCGATAGCAGAGCTCCCCAAGCCAAGGATTGGTTGCAGCAAAGCCAAGATGTTTTGAAATCCTTGAAGGACAACCTTCAAATGGCACAAAATCAGCAGAAGATGTACGCTGATCAGCAACGTGTTGAGCGCTCATTTGAGGTTGGTGATATGGTATATCTTCGGCTTTAGCCTTACAGACAGTCCAGACTTAAGAAGAGTGGAGCTGAGAAGCTTAAACCACGCTTCTATGGACCATTCAAAGTTGTTAGGAAGGTAGGAGCAGTGGCTTACAAGTTGGAACTACCTTCGAGTAGTAAGGTCCACAATGTCTTCCATGTGTCTCGCCTCAAAAAGGCACTTGGACACAATGTTGTGGCTTCATCACAGTTACCTCCTTTGGATGAAGAAGGGCAGTTGACATTGGTTCCAGAAGAGATTATTGATTCCAGAGAGCGTTCCTTGAGGAGGAGAACAATCAAAGAGTATTTGGTGAAGTGGAGGAATTTACCATTGGAGGATGCTACGTGGGAGAATGAGGAGATTCTACAACATCCAGACTTGCGATTGCTTGAGGGCAAGCAATCTTGGGGAGGGCGGACTGTAATGTCCCCTTCTCAGCTGTGACCATTTCAGTTGACCGTTGGCCTATTCCGGAGACCCGTAGGCTACACGGATGGTGAAATTAGGGTTTCCTGGTTTTGAGGAGGTTGTTGCTTGAGGTTCGGGATTCTGTTTGTGGATTCTTTCTGGGTTTTCTGAGAGTTTCGCAGTGATGTGTTCAGTTTGGCATTCCGGGCAACTTCGCGAATTTACTATTTTTAGTAAATTCTATTTTTGGCAGTGGACAGTTTGGGTTCAATTCAGTTGGTCCTCTTCTTTAGTTGGTTCAGCTGGCACTTCAATTCTTGGCTTTGGGCGCATATTTCTTGGAGAGATAAGTATTTTCATTATAATATTATATTTTAATATTATACCCCTTGCCTAGCAGTACAACTTTAAGTTGTTTTTAAAAAAAAGGGGAACTTTGAGGGTCTAGGCGTCATGGAGAGATAAGTTATATCTTTTAAATGTCAAATATTGAGATGAAGAAAGGGACGCCTATTTGAGAGAATTGATTTTATTTTAAAAAAAAAACAAAGTGAAATATTTCATTGGTGAAAAAGGACGCCATTCTTTGGAGGGAAAAGGTGAATTTGAAATTAGGGTTTGGGCGCCTTCTGGAAGCTTCTAGATGTTTCTCTCTTGTCTATTTAATCAGGCCTCAGCTCTTCATTTGGCATCTTTTGTCTACTACACCGTTATGCTGCTGAATTGTCTTCAGGCACTCGCTTCGAGGAAAGCATTCCTCCTAGCATGGGCTCATCTTCTTGCTTGAAAGATAGCAACTAGTTGAGAGGTTAGCTTGTAATAGGTTTGAATTGCATTTCCAATTGAGTCATTGCATTTTGGGAGTTCTAGTTTACATTTTCTGTCATATTTTGATGTTGCTGAATGTCATTGAGGAATGTAAGATTTGCTCACAGCTCATGAAATAAAAATGCTATCATTCTGGGTATTGAATCTATCAATCTGTTTATGAGGGGCGACCATTCTTGCCAATTTCCAGATTTTATTTGGGTCTCTTTGATTTTATAGAGGAAATTCGCCCTTGCAGCTGGGCCGTACCATCTTGAAGTACATTGAAGTTTGTGTAAAAATAAATAAGGCTTGTTTTGGGTGGTTTAGGGATTGCATCTTGGGCGCCTATATCAGTATAGTAATCTGCATTTGATTTCTCGTCAATTGGATGTGTTTAGAGTGAGTTATGTGCATTTTCCTGAGTGATTATGTTGCTGTTCTACATTAAATTTGTGAAATCAGTCATACCAGATTTAAGGAAGTTCATTAGTTGTGCGAGGGGTTGATATTCAAAGAGTTTGTGATTGTAGAAGAGGGATCTTATCTTGTTATAGCTTTGGAAGTTCTTACTCTTATGATATTTGGCAAGCTCTCTAATTTGCTGTATCTTATGATATTTGGCAAGCTCTCTAATTTGCTGTAAGCTGAACAGTAGTACTGCCAGCAATTCATTCCCTTCACTTTGAATTTACATGTAATCCCCACTGAATAAGTGGAAGAGGCTGGCTTGCCGCCTATTTGCTTTCAGTTGAGTAGTTTAGGGACCCTTTGACCATATGCTCGCCATCCCTCGGCGCCATTCTTGGTTAGGGTTACATTCTGTCATCTTGCATTGATCCTCTGACCATATGCTCGCCATAACTCGGCGCCATTCTTGGTTAGAGTTCCTTCAGTTTGCATTGCATAGATCCTCTGACCAATGCTCACACCTTGCCCACATCGAGATCCTGGTGTACATTCTGGTTAGAGTTACTTTCCGCAACGTTTTGGTTTGTGTTAACCTTAACGGGTGCGTGTTGCTTTGTAATCAATTGTGAAAAATAAAAAAAAAACTTGGTCCGGTTCCTTACAATTCAAGACTTGGAGACTTGTTGCGTTTTGGAGATGTGTAATGTCCCTTATCTGGCCTTGCCCTAGAATTCGCTTGTTCGCTAAGTGTAGGGTTTCCTTTTTCCCAATGAATGTCCTTTCAATACAATAACGTTGGATTGGAATCTGTATTCATCATATTAACAACATATGCATTAGCATTAATATCTAGATATCCAATATCATACATAATCATACTTGCAGATTGAAAACAAAAAGGAAGTCACTCAACCCATCAGGAGAGGAGAATCCCTAAGGGGCCAGCGGTCTACCACTTTCTACTGCCCAACCTTTATCTTAGGCCAATGGGGCAATATACATGTGTGGAACCCCCATCCCTCCATGACCCAACCTTTGCACAGGGCCAGCGGGGCAGTATGCTCATCCCTTGCTTCAAGCCAACGAGGCGAAACCTAGATGGAGTTTATAGACAAACCACTTAGGTAATGACTCGCCTCTCCTAACAGGATTACAATCAGATAGCAGACAATTCCACGCAATTTCCCGGTATTCAGTCATTAGCAATCCACTTGCATCTTCATTTATGATGCTATGAAGAGTCCAACATAAGTATATAATTCAGCATGATGATATATCAGGGTGCAAGAGTAAATATACGTTCAAGATCCAAATCTATAGATCATTCATCATATTCTATAGATCAATGCAGTCCAACAGATTCAAATTAGTATAATTCAATATATGTATATTAGCATGAAGGTATAACATAATGCATAACTCAATTAAGCCATATCCATATTTATCTGTTCAACCTCCAATCAAACATAACTATAGATCAAGTATCATTAGAACCAACTTTGAACAAGGTAAACAATAATGGTCTATATCCGTTCAAAGACCACTCAGTCCGTTTGATCTAGTACCCAAAATTAATGTCAAGAATTCTATTTCTAAATTCCGATTTATAAAGAAGGATTTGTCTTCAAACACATTAGAAGCACAAAATATATTTCAATGAATAAAGGCTGGATATTATATTCAATAGAGGGTTGAGGGTTTATGCAACATCATTATGTTAGATTGAGGAAATCAAATATTAAAGCCAGTGAGTGATCTCACAAATTGTAAAAACCCTGGTTTCCCCGTTTTCTGAATTTGACTGTTTTTGATAGTTTTGTTTGTATTTTGATTTTTTGATGTTTTTGCATGAATAATAAAGAATGCGATTTTGCAAGAATTGAATAATAAATTCAATATAAAATGCTACAATATCAATATTGATGGAAATACAAGATCTAATACTGGCAATTCATTTATTGATCAATTGGACTCAGTACAATGGAGATCCGATAACATGCAACAAAGGAAACAATATTTTTTTAATAAAAGAACCTGGTATTAGCAGCAAGTTGGAAATGAACCAGATCTGGTACGGCTGCAATAAAGGGTCCCTTCTCCCTCTGTCCAATGATTGCAAACTGATCCAGATACTGAGGCGCCACCAAGAATGAAGATAGAAGGCCAAAATGAAAGGCGTTTTGCACAAGATATGAGTACGGCTTGAAGCTGAAGAGGTACGGCCTGCAGCAATGGTACGGCCCTGTCACAGTAGCAAGTACAATGGTACGGCCATTTGTAATCAATGTCCAGACTTAAGAATATGATGCGCTTTGGTTTGAAGAATGCCTTCTGGATGAAACCCTAACAAAACTCTGAAGGTAAATGATCTCTGAATGCTCTGTAGTTTCTTCTGAATGAAGAAATCTCTTTGCCTGGCAATAAATCGGATGATATTTCACAACCTCTGAATTGCTTTCACTGGAGATGGCTCGTTCCCCAATGCTCTGAGATTGAAACCCTTGGCTTCCGTGCTCTGGTTGAAAACTTGATCAATTTTCCATCCTCAATAACATAATGGCTCGATTTTCCAAGCAAAGCCTTATATCCCCTTTGAAAAGTGCGAATTCCTTCAAGAGGCATCATTAAAATAAATTCGACTTTTCTTTTTAATTATTTCAATAGTCTCTGATCAAATTTTAATTATAAAATATAATTAAAATGGCCCCTTCCATGATGGGCGACCCCTTCAGCCAAAATCACTTAAGTTATAATATTTAAAATATTATAACTTTATAATATAAGCTCCAATAATTAATATTTAATTAAATCAATTAAATATTAATATCTCTCTCAATATTCACCCGATGCACGAACCGTCTGAAGCTGACGAATAAGGAAGTGATTCTGCACGTGATCAATCCATACTACTAAAAATAGTAGGGGTGCCTCGCTGAATGCCGAATACTGCTAAAAATAGCAACTCAGGCAAAAAGTGTCCGAATGAGCCCGAACGAAAGCCAACTGGTAAAAATACTGACAAATGAAGCCAAGCCAAGCTCCATCAAGACCCTCTATCCATCCTATCAGCCTATGAGGGTCGCATAATAGGCTAATCATGTGCTCTGAGAGATGTCAACTAGAAGGGGACATGACAGTCCGCCCCTCCTGAAATTGCTTGTCCTCAAGCAATCTCAACTCCGGATGCTGCAGAATATCCTCGCTCTCCCATGTAGCATAGTCGACTGGCAAATCTCTCCATTTCACTAAATATTCCCTGATAGTCCTCCTACGCAACTATCTCTCTCTATACTCCAGGATAGACTCAGGTACTAAAATCAACTTTCCCTCATCATCTAAGGGAGGTAGAACTGCAGAAGGTACCACACGGTGTCCCAACGCCTTCTTGAGACGTGACACATGAAAAACATTGTGCACCTTGCTCTCTGCCGGAAGCTCAAGCTCATAAGCCACCTCTCCAACACGCCTCAGGATCCTGAAAGGACCGTAATATCGTGGCTTAAGCTTCTCTGACCCACTCTTCCCCAGAGTAGACTGACGGTAGGGTTGCAGCATAAGATAAACCATGTCACCCACCTCAAAATGCCTCTCTGTTCTCTTCTGATTTGCGTACTGCTTTTGTTGATTCTGTGCCTTGGCAATATTCTCCTTGAGAGCCCTCATAGTATCTTGACTCTCCTGCAACAAGTCTCCAGCACTCGGCACTCTACTGTCACTCAGTAGCAAATCCAAAAAACTCGGTGCCTCATACCCGTACAACGCCATAAAAGGGGACATCTGAATGGTCATGTGGAACGCCGTGTTGTAGCAATACTCGCACAAATGAATCCACTTGACCCATGTCTTCTGCTGCCCTGCAATATAATTCCTGAGGTAACCTTCCACCCATTTATTCACTATCTCCGTCTGCCCATCTATCTGCGGGTGGTAACTGGTGCTCGGTGTAAGCTCGGTCCCACAGAGTCTGAACACCTCCTGCCAGAAGTGACTCAAGAACCGACTATCTCTGTCGCTCACTATGCTCCGAGGCAACCCATGTAGTTTGAATACCTCACGGAAAAAGACCTCTGCTACCTGTGTAGCTGTGTAAGTGGTGGTAATCGGAAAGAAGTGGGCATACTTCGTTAGCCGATCCACAACTACATATATGCAATCTCGCCATTGGGCTTTAGGCAAGCCAGTAATGAAATCCATTGACAGGCATTCCCACTTCCTGTCAGGAATCGGAAGTGGTTGCAATAATCCTGCCGGGTACGTGTTCTCCTGCTTGTTCTGCTGACAAACAGGGCACTCACGCACATACTGAAGAACATCTGCCTTAAGTCCTTTCCATGTGAATCTCTCCTGAATTTGTCTGTAGGTTTTGAAATACCCGGGATGTCCTGCAGTAGGTACATCATGAAAGGCTCGCATGATAATGTTCTTCACCTCTGATCCTGGGATCAAATAAACCCTGTTCTTGTAAATGATCAAGTCATTCACAAACGTATATCTAGTATCAATCGTCGATCCTTCAACAATGCTCGAGGCCCAAGTGTCCTTGGCATACTCTGCCACAATCATATGCCTCCAATCCTCTGTAATGTGAACCATAGAGCTCAGATAAGGCCTACGTGAAAGAGCATCAGCTATTACTTTCTGTGTACCTTTGATATATGAGATATCAAAGTCATAGGCTTGCAATTTACTTACCCACTTCTGCTGACAATCATTGAGGTCTCGCTGCCCCAAGAAGTGTCTCAAACTGTTGTGGTCAGTTTTGATGCAAAATTTGCTGCCAACAAGATATTGCCTAAATTTTGCTAAGGCATGCATTATAGCGAGCATCTCCTTATCATAAATGCTGTAGAGTCTCTCTGGCCCTCTGAGTTTACGACTCTCATACACAATTGGGTGCTTGTCCTGCATAAGCACCGCTCCAATGCCCTCATCTGATGCATCGCACTGAAGCTCAAAAGGCTTCGAAAAGTCTGGTAGTGCCAACACTGGGCACGTAGTCATCAACTCCTTAAATCTCACAAAACACTCCTGTGCCTCAAGAGTCCAACAAAATGCACCCTTTTTCATCAAATCTGTCATAGGGGCTACATAACGTGAATAACCATTCACGAATCTGCGATAGAACCCACACAAACCTAGAAATCCTCGCAACTGTGTCAGGTTTGCCGGTGTAGGCCAGTCAATAACAGCGCGGATCTTTTCAGGATCCATCCGCACTCCCTCTGCACTGATAATATGACCTAAATATAACAATTCGGTCATCCCCAAAACACATTTGGACTCCTTGGCGTACAAGGACTCCCTCTCCAAAATACTCAACATGGTCTCCAGGTGAGCCAAATGCTCCTGCCAAGTCCTGCTGTAAATAAGGATATCATCGAAAAAGACCAATACAAATCTCCTCAGCAGTGAATGAAAAACCCGATTCATAGTGGACTGAAATGTAGCTGGCGCATTAGTGAGCCCAAATGGCATCACCACAAACTCAAAGTGCCCACAATGACAACGAAAGGCAGTCTTCTCGATGTCCTGCTCACGAACCCTGATCTGATGATATCCTGATCTTAAATCTATTTTCGTGAAGTAGCATGCACCATGGAGCTCATCAATAAGCTCGTCTATACGAGGTATTGGATACCTGTTTTTGATAGTCCTCTTATTCAGGACTCTATAGTTAATGCACATGCGTAAGGTGCCATCCTTCTTCTTTACCAAAACAACTGAAGAAGCGAATGGTGATTTGCTAGGTCGAATGTGACCCATAGCAAGTAACTCCTTGATCGTTTTCTCGATCTCATCTTTCAGCCGCTTGGGATGTCTATAGGGCGTAATCATAACAGGCTTAGCGCCCTCCTCAAGCTCAATAATATGCTCAATGCCCCTGTCTGGAGGTCTCCCTGGTGGAATATCACTGAATACCTTATCATGCTTGATTCTCAATTGCTGTATGTCAGGATGATATTCAATCTTCTGCTGTCCCTCCTGTATAGGTGCCAATGTGCACTCGGCAGCCCACTCTACCATGTCGTGTCGCATGAGTCTCTCCATCCGACGAAAAGAAATTGTTTTGATGTTGCTATCCCGAATTGCCTTTAGAATGTGTGTCTTCCCATCAACATCAAAACGGATCTCCATGTCCTTAAGACGAAGAGTGACTTCCTCAAGTGAATGAAGCCACTTCATACCCAAGACCAAATCGATATCTCCCATGTTCACTACGTAGTAATCAGCCTTGAACTCATAATTATTCAAGCGTAAGGGGAGATCCTTGATCATGCGTTCACACCTAAGAGTGTAACCGTCGGCCACCTTAACCCTAATGCCTTCGAACTCCTCACTGATGAGTTCGCGTTTCTCAACAAATCTAGCATCGATGAAATTGTGTGTGGCTCCTGTATCAAGAAGGGTAATGACCCTCTGTCCTGCCAACACTCCACGACTCCTGAATGAGCCCTCCTACTGAATGCTAGATAGGCGTGCCTCCTGTATCTAAAGCTCTGACTCTGCCTCTACCTTAGGCTCTGTAGCCTCTGACTCTGACTCCTCAGAACTCTCCTGCTGTTCGGAATTTTCAGATTCCGAATCCTCATAGTAAGCCCACATCACTCGATTCGCCTTGCCCTTAGGCCTCAAAGGACAATCGTGATTGGCGTCATAGGGACCTTTGCAATAGAAGCAAAGTTTCTTCCTGCGTAGATCGTTAAGATCCTCTCGATCCAAAGGTGGTGCTGCTGATTTACCCTTTGAATCATTCTTAAAATCTGATTTTTCTATGTTAAAATCAAACTTCTCTCTGTTTTTGTTAAAGCCCTTATTGTCCCTGAAAGAAGAATTGTTTCTGGAGTTGAATCTACTGGATGGTGCTGCCAACTCCATACTACGAGCTTTCTTCATTGCTTCCTGTAATGAAGGAGGATCAAAGGCTTTGATCCAACCTCTCAATGGTTCCGCCAATCCCTCCATGAAGAGCACTACAAGTCGCCTCTCTGAAATATTCAGAACCATAACTGATAACTTCTGAAAGTCACCAATATAAGACTCCAAACTGCCACTCTGTCGTAACTGAGCCAAGTCTCTGAAGTAGGATTCTGGATCCTTCTTGTCAAACCGCTCCACCAACCTGTCAACAAACTCTTGATATGATGTGATCCGGTCATGTTGTAGTGTCACCATCCCGTGGTGCCACCAGTCGTAAGCCAGCCCCTCGAGATGCAGTGTCGCATATCGGATAGCATCTCTCTCAGCCATCGGACGCAATGTGAGGAATGTATCTAGCTTACTAATCCAGGCCTGAGCTGTGACCTTACCACTACCATCGAACATCACTAGATTGAGCCTGTTTGTTACATGCTTCAGATCATTATTTTGGTTTCGAGGCCTATTCCCCTGTCGAGACCTATAATATTCAACTCTCGAATTCACAAATCGATCAAAATGCATGCGCTCGCGCACTTGTGGCGTCAATATATCCCACTCCTCGTTGGTTGCCATAACTGCATCAGCATATAATATGTTCCCAACCTCTTCAACATTCTCCTCAACTTGTTCTCCTCTTAGGAAAGTGGGTCTGGTAGGTCTATTTGCTGTTCGTGAAACAGTCCTGGGTACCCCCTGTGAACCTACATCACTCCTGTCCTCATCACGATGTGGTGATGGTCTCCTTGGCGTACCTATCCTCTGTATAGCCATGGTCAACTGCTGTAATACATTAGTTACCTGCTGCTAACCTATTCGCAAATCTCTAAGAGTCTGTCTAACCTCTGCATCTTCCTCCTGAGGGTCTCGAGGAATCTCTGTTCTGTCACCCATGCCTGTATCCTGTACAGACGCTCCAGACGAAGAACCAAATTGAACACCTATCAAACCTGTAGCCGTCTCACCTGCCAGAATAAGTGGTGGCTGCCAAGTTTTTCTGTTTTCCCTTTGATAATATCTCTTCTCTCTATCACTCTGGTGCATGAACAAAAATGTTTTTTCAAACCCAACAAGGATGGCAGGAAACCGCTCTGATACCACTGTAAAAACCCTGGTTTCCCCGTTTTCTGAATTTGACTGTTTTTGATAGTTTTGTTTGTATTTTGATTTTTTGATGTTTTTGCATGAATAATAAAGAATGCGATTTTGCAAGAATTGAATAATAAATTCAATATAAAATGCTACAATATCAATATTGATGGAAATACAAGATCTAATACTGGCAATTCATTTATTGATCAACTGGACTCAGTACAATGGAGATCCGATAACATGCAACAAAGGAAACAATATTTTTTTAATAAAAGAACCTGGTATTAGCAGCAAGCTGGAAATGAACCAGATCTGGTACGGCTGCAATAAAGGGTCCCTTCTCCCTCTGTCCAATGATTGCAAACTGATCCAGATACTGAGGCGCCACCAAGAATGAAGATAGAAGGCCAGAATGAAAGGCGTTTTGCACAAGATATGAGTACGGCTTGAAGCTGAAGAGGTACGGCCTGCAACAATGGTACGGCCCTGTCACAGTAGCAAGTACAATGGTACGGCCTTTTATAATCAATGTCCAGATTTAAGAATATGATGCGCTTTGGTTTGAAGAATGCCTTCTGGATGAAACCCTAACAAAACTCTGAAGGTAAATGATCTCTAAATGCTCTGTAATTTCTTCTAAATGAAGAAATCTCTTTGCCTGGCAATAAATCGGATGATATTTCACAACCTCTGAATTGCTTTCACTGGAGATGGCTCGTTCCCCAATGCTCTGAGATTGAAACCCTTGGCTTTCGTGCTCTGGTTGAAGACTTGATCAATTTTCCATCCTCAATAACATAATAGCTCGATTTTCCAAGCAAAGCCTTATATCCCCTTTGAAAAGTGCGAATTCCTTCAAGAGGCATCATTAAAATAAATTCGACTTTTCTTTTTAATTATTTCAATAGTCTCTGATCAAATTTTAATTATAAAATATAATTAAAATGGCCCCTTCCATGATGGGCGACCCCTTCAGCCAAAATCACTTAAGTTATAATATTTAAAATATTATAACTTTATAATATAAGCTCCAATAATTAATATTTAATTAAATCAATTAAATATTAATATCTCTCTCAATATTCACCCGATGCACGAACCGTCTGAAGCTGACGAATAAGGAAGTGATTCTGCACGTGATCAATCCATACTGCTAAAAATAGCAGGGGTGCCTCGTTGAGTGCCAAATACTGCTAAAAATAGCAACTCAGGCAAAAAGTGTCCGAATGAGCCCGAACGAAAGCCAATTGGTAAAAAAACTGACAAATGAAGCCAAGCCAAGCTCCATCAAGACCCTCTATCCATCCTATCAGCCTACGGGGGTCGCATAATAGGCTAATCATGTGCTCTGAGAGATGTCAACTAGAAGGGGACATGACAATGATACCAAGTTAGTAACCGTTGCACCAAAAGCCTGGACTGGTAGTGAATGGCACCTTCCCGCGTTAAGGGGGCAACCCCAGGACAGGCCTCGCCGACGAGGACCCCGGACTCGTGGCTGGGACAAACCGCGCGGACAGACCTATGTCACCTTCCGCTAGGGGCCCACTCGGGGACATCACAGCCCACCACGCTCAGCGGGTCTCGACCTCGAGACCTCCGACTTTGATACAAAGTTAGTAACCGTTGCACCAAAAGCCCGGACTGGTAGTGAACGACACCTTCTCGCGTTAAGGGGGCAACCCCAGGACATGCCTCGCCGACGAGGACCCCGGACTCGTGGCTGGGACAAACCACGCGGACAGACCTACGTCACCTTCCGCTAGGGGCCCACTCGGGGACATCACACAAATGCAATCATTCAGTCATAGCATGGCAGACAATTAAAGCAGGCCTCATTCTTAAATCCTTTACATATTAGGTAGGATGATCAAATGTAGTCATTTGTATTTACTAAACAGATCATGGTGTGCAGACAATAATGCTTATACGAATTAGTATGGTTAGTCCTCTATTACTACATGATTTATAAGTTCTACAACTTGGAGTTTTAGACATTAATTACTAAGTGAATTACTTCACCTGAGTCAATTTGTCAGGTCTCCCAACAAAAGGCATTTAGAGCAGATAATTTCAGTAGTGGTTCTCATTGGTGACCTCTAAGATTGCTTTATCCCACATTATTGGTTCTTGCGAAAATTGATGAAGAGGAATAGCTCTCTGCTACTATGCCTGGTGAATATAAATGTAAATTTTGTCTGTTTAAGCCAGTGTTACAAGACTCGCCCAAACTCGGCGAGTACTCGCGAGTCCCGAGGCGGGTGACCCTAAACGAGTCCTAGGGACTCGGCTGCCGAGTACTTGCCGAGACTCGCCGGACTCGCCGAGTCTCGTGCCCCAAACTCGGCCATTTTGATTAAATTTTTTTTAAAAAAATTGCATTCTTTTTTTCTCAAATTTTTTAAATAAATGGTGTGCGCCATGAAGGTTTGTGTGGTTTTGAAGGTCTTCATTTGGGCTTGGTGGCGGGGGCTCCGCCCCTCGACCCCACCCTGTATCCTGGACCCTGCGAGGGGCGCTGCCCCTCGACCCCCGCAAGGGGCGCTGCCCCTTGACCCCGTTGGGGCGTTTCCCCCAAACCCTCATCAAACTATAGGTCTAAGCATGTTATAGGCCAATGATGAATCATGATCATAAAAACCTACAAAATACATATCCCCTGTTGCAAATCTTTGCATCTTTCACAGTCAAAGCCATAATCAAGGATTATCTTGTTTCAAAATTCATACATTAGACAACAAAACATGCAGTCTTGAAGGCTTCAATAAAATTTTAATAATAAAATCCTCACTTGAATATACACACCAATCATTGAGACACAAGCAAATATCATGGCTACATCATCATCTAGGACCTAACTTAGACACTAGCGCATGACTTGTCGTGATATTGGGATGAGTAATGCAAGCTCTTCTGAGCCATAGACTTATTTTTTTAGTTTTGATATTTGTTTTGATGCCATGGATTTCATATTCCATGAGTTTTGTATACATTTGACAATATTTATATATCTGAATGTGTTATTTCCTTCAGCTAAAATTTGCGTTTATACTTATGTGATCGATATATGTTTGTGTATAGGATCATAGTAGTTTCTATTTCATGATGTTATTGTGTATTTGAGGTTTATTCACTAAAGGGTGCATGAAACAAGCTTTAAATCCTTAAAAATCTCTAAATTTCAAGGGTTTTTCTATTTGCCGAGTCTTTGCCGAGTCTAGGCTCCGAGTCCGAGTCCGAGTCAAAAATCGGCTTGCCGAGTCCGAGGCAAGTCCGAGTCTTGTAACTATGGTTTTGACTTAAAAATGGGGTCTGAGAACCCTAATTTTCAAAATTTCCAAATTTTGCCAATATCTTCCTGGCATCACACTGACCAAAAGCCCATACTTGATTTGCCCAAAAACTAAGTTTTGACCCCATTTTTACAAGGTTTAGACCATTTTAAGCAAAATGCCTTAATGAAGCAAAAAATTTGGTTTGGGTACAACATAATGCAATAAGCTTGACAATAAATGTTCTCCTCTAAATACGTAGATATAAGAGGAAGAAATCGAGTTTGCAAAGACACGCCATCACTCGAAAACGCAGAAATAAATCCATGGTCGGGTCTTATAAACTCAATAGCAAGTGTTTTAAAGTGAATCGACTTTCACTAGCTTGAAATTGGGTCTTCAAAGACCCATTACAAGTTATATAGTGCCTATCACTTAAAATTGGGTTTGCAAAAACTGATTACAAGTGACTTTTTAAAACATAATGTTCCTTGCTAACTTGCAATCGGACTTCCAAGGACCGATTACAAGCAATTTAAAAAAAAAAATTCAAATAACTTCACTTGAAATCGGGTCTTCAAAGACCCATTACAAGTAGTATTAAAGTGATCATATATGAGGTCGGGTCTCAAGGACCCGATTGCAAGTGTAATGTCCCTTTCTAGGTTTACCATAATTCTTGCCCTGATTTTCTAAAGATATCCTTTATGATGGTTTAGTGTTCAAACTATGTTCTTTTTCTCTTTTTCCTGATAAAAACATTCATAAATTTATTCATATTAATATCAAATAATCACAATTACTTATAAGGCTTAATAATTGCAACAAACATCATTAGTGCATAATTGTATAATACATATATATATATATATATATATATATAATTATTCTTTTACTTATATCCATTAGTATTCATATATATATGTTTATATAATTATTCTTTCCTTATTCATATATATATTCTTTATTCATTGCATATTATTCATTATAAAATTTATCTATATCTATGCATATATACTTGTATGCCTATTAGATAATATATATATATTAAATGACTATATTCCAATGCATAACAATCATTGTTGCTGCTGTTTTGAATTGCAGATCATATTTATCCATGTCTTCCCCCTTCTTTATTTTCCTTCCTTCTATTTATACCATTCAAGGTAGGTGACTCATGGGGAGAATGTATTGTTTGGTGAAAGAGGTGACTTTTCACAAAATATATCCCTTTGTTAGATTTAATTGCTGCCTTTAAAGGCTTATTATCACAATAATATCTATTTTTGAAAATAACATATTATTACTAATAATTATGATATTTCAGATTATATACTTATTTTATTATTTTATTTTGATGTTTTATTGAATATATTTTAACATTAAAGTATAATAATAAAACCAATTTTTTAATATCTTATTATTATTTTATTCTAATGTATTACAATTTTTGATGTGTAATGATTATAATATTTATTTATTATTATTATTTTTGATATTAAGTTATTTAATACTGGAATGTAATAACAATAATTTGCCTAAATATTATTATTATATTTGTTATTTCATATTTATATATTTTTATATTGATATGGTACACATTTATTTTATATTTATTATTAATATTGCTATTTATTTTATTTATTAATTTATTTGTATTTTAACACTTGTTCTTTATGGTATTGCTGATTCAGGGACATGACAGTCCTCCCCGCCCAAGATTGCTTGCCCTCAAGTAATCATGATCTAAGATGTGTGAATTTAAGATGTTTCTTGTGGTGATGCTATTATCTTTGATAGGAGTTGGAAGTTCTAACCCAAGTGATGGTTACTCTGGTTATGAGGACAATGTATTGACTAATATTCTTAAGTTCTACTATTTCTCTATAACTTCCCAAAAGCAATGAATTAGAGTTTGTGACTCAGTACAACTTAAAACCACATGAATAAAAAATTAAAGTAAACACTCAAGTAGCTCAACTAAGCAAACAAGTAACTCAACCAAGCAAGCAAGTAGCTCAACTAGGCAAACAAGTAGTTCAAGCAAGTGGGTAACTTAAGCACATAGGCAAGTAGCTCAAGCATACAAGCAACCAACTCAAGTAGACAAGCAAGTAGCTCAAGCACACAAGCAACCAGCTCAGGTAGCTCAAGCATGCAAACAAGTAGCTCAAGCATGCAAGCAACTAGCTCAAGCGAGTAAGCAACCAGCTCAAGCACACAAGCAACCAACTCAAACAAGTAGGCAACTAGCTCAAGTAGGCAAGCAAGTAGCTCAAGCACGCAAGCAACCAGCTCAAACAAGTAGGCAACTAGCTCAAGTAGGCAAGCAAGTAGCTCAAGCATGCAAACAACCAGCTCAAACAAGTAGGCAACTAGCTCAAGCACACAAGCAACTAGCTTAAGCAAGTAGGCAACCGGCTCAAGCAGACAAGTAGGTAGCTCAAGCATACAAGCAACTAGCTCAAGTAGACAAGAAGGTAGATCAAACACGCAAGCAACTAGCTCAAGTAAATAAGCAGCTCAAGTACACAAGCAACTAGCTCAAGTAGACAAGCAGGTAGCTCAAGCACATAAGCAACTAGCTCAAGTAGACAAGCAAGCACACAAGCAACTAGCTCAAGTAGACAAGCAGGTAGTTCAAGCACATAAGCAACTAGCTCAAGTAGACAAACAGGTAGCTCTCAAGCGTGCAAGCAAGTAGCTTAATCACGCAAGCAAGTAGCTCAGACAAACAACCAACTAGCTTAAGCAACTTGCCAAACAACATTTTTTACATTTTCATAGTTTTTAAGCATATGGTAGTCATAAACACAATGACAAGTTCCAAATACATAGTGATTAACTCTAACATTCATAACATACACAATGGCTAACTAGCACATCACAATGGTTGACATGCACATATTCCTAATGCATCTCCTATCCTTGGAGGTGTTGACGTGCTTTTTATGACAACGCCAGCACAGAATAAAGTTGTCCAACGGTCACTCTATTCTCTCTTGATCAAAGTGTCCCACATGCTAAGATTGCTTGAAAGTTCATGTGTTCGACTCCAAGGTTCCTTTCATTGCGAATAGACTCAGTTGGCTGATGTGTTTTGCTGGATTATTTCAAGGGGACTTACGTAGTTGTTCGACTCTGTGAAGCAATTGGGACATGAATGATTTGGCAATATTGTTCTGGTATCTAGACTGACTCGGAAAATGCAGAATTTAAAGGGGATAGGGATAGGGGTTCTACAAATCTACTTCTAAAGGGTGGAGGAGGAGGATCGACTTAAACAATCTTCAAACCAAACTTTGCTTTGTCTCCTTTTGAACAACTCCGACAAAGTTGGTGCAATCTTCAAAGGATGAGAAAAGTGTTCAAACTATGACGCAACATGTTCATACCGTCAATATGACGCATACAAACATATGAACCATAATCGAAGTTAAGTGCTGATACTCCAGTTGACCACGCAAGGCCAACTTACCATCAGTAAGCCCGCTAGTGGTATGGATGAAGGAAGATATGCTCAAATCACAAAGCCACACTCCACAATTAACAACTACTTGCATGAAATAAAAATCTACTTTACTCTATCTACCTTGAATTGGAAAGACGAAATGGCCTTGCTAGCTACTCATAACAAAGAAGAAATCACCAAGCAATGAAACTCTTTGTATTATGAAAAGTGTTCACAACAACCTTTTACAAAACTTTCAAAGGAAAGTTTTCTTCCCTCCTCAATCTAAAGCTAACTTCTAAGCTAAATGCTATATGCCTTCTACTCTCTAGCTCTGATACAATTCCAATTCTAATTTCTATCTAATATCTTACAAATGAGGGGGGATGCCCCTTTTATAATAAGTCCAATTCAGTGGACGGTTTAGATCAAATTACAATGAAGGGCTCAGATCGAGCCACCTATGCCCTAATTAGGGCTTCTGCCCTAAAAACCGCCACAGAGAGGAGTGGGCAATGAATGCACAGAATATTCTCCACTCCCCTGCAGGAATCATAATGAGCAATTAATGCCCACTACCATCATCAAGAAGATCCTCATCCATGAGAGCGTTCCCACTGGCTTCTCCCGGATAGCAAACTCGATCAACCGGGCCAATACTGCTTCAACCTCCTGTGCAGAGATCGGTGGAATATGGTTGAGCTGGAACTCCAAGACTGCTACCGTCTGTCCGTATCTGGTGTAAGATTTCCTCCATGTCACTAAGGCATCCTGGGTATGCTGAATTATACTAGAGAACGTGGAGACATTCTCAAAGTCATCCAGGACAAGTGACCTCGCAGCTGAGAAGAATGGAGGCAGTCTACTTTTCAAGCCATCAGCAGTTATCTCCTTTGGGACCAACTTTCTAGCAAATATGGCTTCTAATGTATTGAGGACTCCCCCCAAGATGTTGCCCATTGCTTTCCTCACTTTAGCTAAATCTGCCCTTGCTGCATCGTGAAATCCACCGCCTGTGACCACCGAGGAGTACCAACTGGTCAAATCATACCTATCACCTCTCTGAATTACACCTCCATCCACCAAGGTTTCTAGAGGTATATGCATCAAAGCCCCCAAACGAAGTACAGTCTTCGTTTGATAGATGCGAGTATCACCCCAGGCCTGATCTACTATATCCATCCGTGCCAAAATATTTGAGGCCTGTCGATAAGCATCGGCAAGGTCCTCCATGAATTTCCCTGTCTCAGTATGAACACGGCTAACCCACTTGTCTGCCTCCGTTTCCATTTTCTTCAAATCCTCTAAAGGCAACAACTGACTCCTTGGAAGCTCTGATGGACCTTCTCACTGCTGGGTTTGCTGGTTCACCTGGACGTGCTAGATTTTGCACGTATCCTATCAAGGTTTTGTGCTCCTTCTTCAATTTCTTATACTTCCCCTCCGTGCAGGAGCAACTGATCCTTCAATGCCTGATAGGAGTTATCGAACTCCTCGATAACTTGGGCTCCCGTAGGACGACCCAACTCTACTGTGGTGATCACGTAATTTTCAGGCCTCTCCTCGGTTCGATCACAATCTTCCCTCGGAATAGCCACCTGAAGCGTGCGAGAGCCTGACTCGTCAGTCGAGATCTTTGAAAACTTTTGGGCCCTTTTCTTCTCTGGTGGCGCACTGATCCTCCTGAGGAACTCCTCCATCTCAATGGCCGGATCCGTATCATCCTCGGGTTCTCTCCTCATTCTGTCGGAAAGCCAATCAGGCACTGTCTGCTGTGGATTACAAATGACAAGGGGTTGTTCTTCTGTTGCCTCCATCTCGTGCACTTCCTCCCTTCTTGCACTGGTTTGCTCAGGCTCATCCTCCTCTATAAGCTGGGTATCTCCCGACCCTTGGGTCCCCTGTTCTGTGTTTTCTTCTTCTTCCAAAGCCGTGTCCAACATCTGCTGAAAATGGGTGTCGGCCATTGTTTCCTCTTCCTCCTCCTGTTGGCCGCCCCTGGATAGACTGACACTAGCTGATTCCCGGGCGTTGGGCTGATCTACCTCCTCAAGTCCCCGCTCTTCCTCCAATCCTGCCCTCTGATCGGCAAATAATGAAACCACTCTCAAACTCGAAGACTGAGTTTGTGAGTGCACGGGTGATGCTTGTTCTATCCTCAACGGTATCGGTTGGGTTGGCACTTCTACTTGTGCCCTCGATGTCTGAGCAATTTGTTTCCCCTTTTTACCGATAACGGCCTTGGGTCACCCATCAAGCTATAAGTAAGGGCGATCGACTTGCTCTTGAGTCTGCATACATGTCTATCGACCCAAGTCCTGGTAAAAGTCATCACCGGGATAGAAAGAGTGTCCAAGTCCATGATCTCTGGCTCGGACCAATCAGGTGGTGGGACAGGAGTATCCCTAACTGAACCATAGTCGGGTTGCATGACGTTGACATCCTCCTCCACCTGGTCGGGAACTGGAATAATCTCACATTCTCTAATCAACTTGAGAGGAAGTCTGGAAAACATCCTTCTTCTTATCTCGGCCTCATCCACTGCATTTGCCCAGAAGTCCTCCAGATGAGCTCTGTGCCGGTATTCAACGTTCTGTATCATCCGGATGTTCCTGTAAGGATCGAAATCCTGCCTGCCTGTGTGATATGACAAATGATAAGATTGCAGCTCGTCCTCTGCCTCTCGGGCTGCCTGCAAAGAGGGACACACCTCAATGGAATTTCCCATGGTGATAGGGAAATCAAGTCCACCCTTCTTTTTCCTTTTCTGAATCTTATTGTAGGCAATCAATTGCCTAGATACCTCAAGCATTACTATGTGATCAGTGGGGTATCGTGGTAACCGATACGGATACGAAGTGAACCCCTGCAGCCTAATATATGTGAATTTCGGGAATTGGATGAGCCAATACCCATATTCCTCAATCAATGTCTGTGCTTCTTTAGATATTCTCTGTGCGTCCTCTGCTGAAGTGTCCTCGCAATGTGCATTGTGAATGCATCATTTGCCCGTTTATAGTTGGCAATGTTAGCTAAATGTAGCTGTGTGCAGGCTTCATGGATTTTGAATTGACCAGGGGCACAGCCGATTGGCTCCTTGTACGAAATCCCTCTGTACTTAGTCATTCTGGCCAACATGTAAATTACATATGAGCTCATGTAGAAAGTCTTCGTCACCTTCAGGCTCCTGAATTGCTCATCGATGTGGTTGCTAATCATCCTAGCCCAATCGACACACTCCTTTCCCTCCAAGATGATCTCGATGAAGTAGAACATCCAAGGCTCGAAAATGTAAGCCTGTGCACTCCCATTTACCCGGCTCAGCATCATTATCAAATCACAGTATTCTTGTTTCACGTCCTCGGCAATTATCTGCTTTGGGAGCTTAGTGCGGGGTGGCCTCGGCTTCTGCATCCAAACTCTGTTGATGACTGCAGTGACTCTTTCGAAAGAGGAAGAGTACATCTTGTCTGCCCTCTTATTTGTTCTGTATAACATCTCCTCAGCAGTTGGAATCCCAAATGCCTCTCCGATGGCATCCGGTGTGAAGTTGGCGAGCAGTTTACCATCCGGAGAGACAATCGTCCTACGTTCTGGCTTGTAGTGATTGGCGCACTCCATAATTAGCTCCGGACACTGAATTGCTGGCGGAAAACTAGCAGCTGCGTAGATTCCACTCTTCATTATATTATGTGCCGTGACTGATGGTTGATGGCCCCCTAGCCCGAACATCCTCGATTTGAGTGCATTTAGATTAAATGAACCAAGGTTGGTGTCATTTAATCCTGCCAACTTTGAAACTATTGCTGACTTTGGGAGAAATGGCTTAGCGAGCCTTTTAATCATTGCCTGCCGGGATGAGCTAGCCTTGCCTGCTTCAGTGTTTGCAGCTCTGCCTGCGGCTCTGCTTGTTCCTGCAACATCCTTTGCTCCGGCCATCTGCAAAATAAAATAGAATAGCAATAAGCTAGGCTGCAGATTTTTAAATAAAATGAAGTAACCTCCGAGACGGCTGCGAACGTGGAGTTAGCTTTTTGAAAATAAAAACTCTCAGCATAAATTACTAACTCCAAACCTCGTACTGTATAAAAAACTTCAAGCTTATAAAGAAGCTTTCAACGACTGCACTTCCGACTGGCGAAGAAAATTGCAGCCAACTACCAACTTTCAGCAATGTGGATAATTTCTCAGCACAAAATGAATTAAATCCTTTGTCTTGACTTCGTCAACCTCAGCAACTTTCAACTTCTAGCAGCTCGAATAAGTAAAATCTGCAGCAAGCTTCAACTTTCATGCAACTTCAATACTCAGCAATTTCGAAATAAATCCCCAGCAACTCCGGAAAACAACTTCAACCTTCAACTTCGAAATTGCAGCAACACACTTTCAGCTTTTCGAAAGAAAGAGTCTCGGCAAATGAAAATTTCTCCAGCACTTCGCACTTTCAGCAACTCAACACTCCGAAATAAAATAAACTCTCAAAGAATTTCTCTCCTCAACCACTTGGAAAATATTTCAATCTCTCAAGAACTTCTTCAGCAACTTCAACTTCGAAACAATGTGAGGAGAAATGAGAGAAGAGATTGTTTAAATAACTCTTCTCGGAGAATCCTGCTAAGTAGTGCTGGGGCTATTTTTAGCACCTTCATCAATTTTCCACTCTCTTCGTTCGGAATCTTCTAATTCAAGCGCAGTAGTGGGCTAGTCGTCAGCCGGTCATTATGGCAGTTGCCATTAATAATGATTCCTTCCTTGTAAAAATTCGAATTTTTCCTCTTAATCTGCCAGTTAACTCTTGGCGATTTAAACAACTCGCGAGAAAAAAAAATCACTTGATTTGATTTAAAATTCCATTTTAAAATCTCGCAGTGTTTAAATAAATTCAACTCGAAAAATTTCATGGGAGTTGTAAATTTATTTCCAACTTTTAAAATGTCTGTCATTTAAATCCTCGATTTCATAAAATTTGCCTTAGACATTTTAAATTTTCTCTTTAAGATATTCAACTCCGGGTGATTAAAAATTATTTGCCTGCTCGAAATAATTCATCCTCTGAGATTTAACTTCCGTCAGGAAAATAATCTAGGCAAAACGAATTTCCTCTGAAAATATTAAAATTTCCCTTAGGAAATTAATTTTCAAACTCTGTTAACTCATGGGTGCATTTTAAACGGGTTCATTTGATTTTCACTTGACCCATGGAAAATATTCATCAATATCAAATCTTCCCCTTGAAAAAAAATTCGTCATCCTTCAACTGCCTTTGGAAAATTTTAAAACTCATCAAATCATCCTTCCATGCCAAGGGCGTATTTTTCCCTAGTGAAATGTTATCTCACTTAGAAAAATTTTCTAACATTTTCTCTCTTGGCGTACTTGACCCTTGGTATTATTTTTCTCTGATTAAAAAAATCTCCATGCCTTAGGAATTAAAATTTAAATCCCTCTCATTTCTTGGGCGTATTTCTTCTTGGTACCTTTTAATTTCCATGCCATAGAGGATTTTTTTAAATCACCCACAAACTGGGCGCACTTGATATGCTAAGCCTTCACTTTGCCTTAGACGTTTTTCACTTAGAAAATTTTCATGCTTCACCTTTACTTGAGGGCGCAAATAGACATGTCTACTCTCATCTTGCCACTTAGAAAAATTAAAAAAAAAAACTCCACTTCAACTTCTTCAAGGGCGCATTTTGAGTTGCAAGCTTTTGTTTAACACTTAGACCCTTTTTTTACTTCCACATCCTCCTTGGGCGCAAATACACAGGCAAGCTTTCATTTCCATGCCTTAGTAGAATTTCAAAGCTTCCATTATCCTTCTCAAGGTGAGGGCGCATTTCACTAGGTGAGCTCCTATTTTCAAAGCCTTAGTAGAATTTCATGTTAACCTTTCCATGGTGGGCGCATTTAGGGGGTGGTACTTTCAAGTGAGGGCGCATTTCTACCCCTCCACTTCCATTTCAATGCCTTAGCAACCCTTTTACACTTGAGGTGGGCGCACCTTGAAGGGTCTACTTTTATTTTACATGCCTTAGTTTATTTTTCACCTTTCAACACTTCCAATTACCTTGGGCGCATTCACCACTTCCAGCTTTCATTTTCCATACATAGGCGTTTTTACCTAACCTCTTGTTTCATGCCTTAGAAGAATTTCACTTAACAACACTTGCAAGGTGGGCGCATTTACTAGGCCAAGCTTTCACTTGAGGGCGCATTTCATAGGGTGAACTTTCAACTTTGCCTTAGGTGTTTTTCCACCCTCTCAACACTTTGACTTGGGCGCATTTCCTTGCTGGAGCTGGGCACATTTTGCAGCTTCAACTTTCATTTTAAAGTGGGCGCATTTTGAAGGTGTGACTTCCATCTTGTTGCCTTAGAATATTTTGAAGTCATCACCCTTAATGTGGGCGCAAATTAACCCATGAGCTTTTGCTTGTGCCTTAGACGTTTTCCTTTTACTCAACCCCTTGGGAGCATTTTGAGGTATGAGCTTTTGTTTTCAAAGACTTAGAAACTTTTGAACTCTCCCAACATGACTTGGGCGCATTTTGAAGGGGATACTTTTATTCTCATCATGGGCGCATTTAGCATGTTATGCTTTTATTTCATGCCTTAGAAATTTTCAAGGCTTCCATCAAGGTGGGCGCATTTGCTATGCTCAACTTTGAATTTTGCCTTAGACAATTTTCAAGCTATCAATCTGTGAGGTGGGCGCATTTTGAAGGGGATACTTTCATTTTCCCACACTTAGAATATTTTCCATGCCTCTGCCTGCCTTTGTTTATGCATTCTATTTTTAGCAAGTTGTGCTATTTTTAGCAAGTCCCTTGATTTTCAACCTCTAAGGCTCCGTTTTGCCTGAAAATTTCATCATATGATCTTCTTCACCTTGTGAACCTGTTTTGCCAGTCCTCTGCCCTGACCTGCTATTTATAGCCACCTGCTATTTATAGTAAGTTTTGACTTTCTGACTTCAGTAGCTCCGTTTTGCCTGAAAGTTGCAACGCTTGATCTTGATAGCTTGAGGGTCACTCTGATGCCAACCTCGGGTGCAGACCTGCTATTTATAGCCGTGCCCTGACTTACTAAAAATAGTAAGTTCTCCGATTTCGCTCAAATTTTGCCAGCAGGTACCTTGAAGTGTGCTGACATTGGTGGGGTGCTTCGTTTCGGCTATTTTTGGATTTTACCCCCTATAAAAGTGGAAACCCTAATTTGACTTGCATGTATCCCGAACGGTCTCCGTTTGACTTCGTTCCTTCTGCATGTCGTTCTGTTTGCTGAACTGGAGTGTTGGGCGGCTGCCAGAGTGTACCTGCTAAAAATAGAAACTGCCTGAAAAAGTGACTCATCCACTGCCGGATGGTTTTGCATGTCATATTGCCCGTGGGATCTCAAAAAACCCAGAAAAACCCAGAAAACTGGTCTGCATGCATGCACTGGCTAAAAATAGTAAGTCCTTAAAACTTGATCTTCTCCGCTTGCATGTCACATTGTTGCAAAGCTCTCGAAAAACCCATAAAGAAAAACCCGACATGCGTTGAAAAACACTGCATGCGAACCCTAAAAATAGCCTCCGAAGGCTGAACTCTGAAAGTGATCGTCTCGGTTTGCATGTTACATCACTGCGAAGGTTTTGGAAAACCCAGAAGGATTCTCCAGACATGCATCTGAAAAGCTCATGTGGAAACCCTGAAAATGGCTCTTGAAGCCTGAACTGCCAAAAATAGCAAGCCGTCTGATCTGGCTCAAAATTTACGTGTAGGCAGCTTGATGTTACCCGGATGCAGTGGAATTGACAGAATTCCAAAATCTCAATAAAATAGTCCCAAATTGAATACTTACTAAAAATAGTAAGTTGCTGGAATACAGTGAAAATTTAGGGGGACTCTGCTGGAAGCCTTCTGACTGCTGTACTAAGCTTAGATTTCAATTTCGTGACTCAGTTTGACCTTTAATAAGCCTGAAGGATGAAAACCCTAATTACACAGATTTAACCAATACTTTAACCTGGGTCAAACGACAGGACATCCCCGGAAGGGCCAGAGACCAGAGAGAGAGCGAACCAAAGCCAAACGACCAGAATGGAGCAAAATTTAGGGGGTCCCCATCTTGATGGGGTGATGTGTGAAAAAAGGTCACAACAGGAGGGATCAACCATAAGAGAGTATAGGAAGCATGACTTGATGGGGAGCCTAGGATCTATCATGCCAACTCTTTCCCATCCTCTTATGATTTAGCCTTTTGGGTTTGCTTAGTTCCCTCCCTTATCGAAAACGCTCTCCATTATCAGTCGCAATGACCGCCATTATCGGTCGCAATGACCACCATTATCGGACGCAATGTCCGCCATCAGTTGCAATGACTGCCATTATCGGACGCAATGTTCGCCATCAAACGTGATGTCCGCCATTATTGGATGCAATGTCCGACATCGATCGTAATGACCGCCATTAGAGGACACTTGGTACCTCAACTCCTCTAGACCCAAAGGCAATACCCTCGGATACCCTAGAGGCAAGTACCCCCTTGGCCCAAGTGGGCTCATCTTGTCCCCTCCTAGGGGCGTATCTAGAAGAGGTCTTCATTGTCTTGTTGGCTCAACTTCTCTAGACCCAAAGGCAGTACCCTCAGATACCCCAGAGGCAAGTACCCCCTTGGCCCAAGTGGGCTCATCTTGTCCCCTCCTGGGTGGCATATCTAGAAGAGGTCTTCATTGTCTTGTTGGCTCAACTCCTCTAGACCCAAAGGCAATACCCTCGGATACCCCAGAGGCAAGTACCCCCTTGGCCCAAGTGGGCTCATCTTGTCCCCTCTTGGGTGGCATATCTAGAAGAGGTCTTCATTGTCTTGTTGGCTCAACTCCTCTAGACCCGAAGGCAGTACCCTCGGATACCCCAGAGGCAAGTACCCCCTTGGCCCAAGTGGGCTCATCTTGTCCCCTCCTGGGTGGCGTATCTAGAAGAGGTCTTCATTGCTATCTCCCTTTGCAATACTCTTGTAAGGTCCTTTTGACTACATTGGTGCCCTGGTTCTCATATAAAAAAATTTCCCACTTGTCATAGGTTGTTGCTTCTTCAAATGTTTGCAAATGTTTTGAAATTCAGATTATTGTGTACAACTGTGAGGAGTATCCAAAGTCTTGTATCCTCTTGTTTGACCTTTATTCCACAGGATGGCAGAATTATGCTCTGATACCACTATAATGTCCCTTTCTAGGTTTACCATAATTCTTGCCCTAATTTTCTAAAGATATCCTTTATGATGGTTTAGTGTTCAAACTATGTTCTTTTTCTCCTTTTCCTGATCAAACATAAGATAAAAACTTCATAAATTTATTCATTTTTATATCAAATAATCACAATTACTTATAAGGTTTAATAATTGCAACAAACATCATTAGTGCATAATTGTATAATACACAGACACACACACACACACACATACATATATATACTCTTTTACTTATATCCATTAGTGTTCATATACATATGTTTATATAATTATTCTTTCCTTATTCATATATATATTCTTTATTCATTGCATATTATTCATTATAAAATTTATCTATATTTATGCATATATACTTGTATGCCTATTAGATAATATATATATATATATTAAATGACTATATTCCAATGCATAACAATTATTGTTGCCACTGTTCTGAATTGCAGATCATATTTATCCATGTCTTCCCCCTTCTTTATTTTCCCTTCCTTCTATTTATACCATTCAAGGTAGGTGACTCATGGGGAGAATGTACTGTTTGGTGAAAGAGGTGACTTTTCATAAAATATATCCCTTTGTTAGATTTAATTGCTGCCTTTAAAGGCTTATTATCACAATAATATCTATTTTTGAAAATAATATATTATTACTAATAATTATGATATTTCAGATTATATACTTATTTTATTATTTTATTTTGATGTTTTATTGAATATATTTTAACATTAAAGTATAATAATAAAACCAATTTTTTAATATCTTATTATTATTTTATTCTAATGTATTACAATTTTTGATGTGTAATGATTATAATATTTATTTATTATTATTATTTTTGATATTAAGTTATTTAATACTGGAATGTAATAACAATAATTTGCCTATATATTATTATTATATTTGTTATTTCATATTTATATATTTTTATATTGATATGGTACACATTTATTTTATATTTAACATTAATATTGCTATTTATTTTATTTATTAATTTATTTGTATTTTAACACTTGGTCTTTATGGTATTGCTGATTCAGGGACATGACAGCAAGTTTAAAAGATAACACTTGCAATTAGGCATTCAAGACCCCCAACTTACAATGAGGCGTTCAAAACCCGATTTGAAGAAGAAAAGGTAGAAAACATTACCAAAAGGACATCTAAACTAATTCAAAAAGGATCAAAATTGCTTAAAGGCTTAAAGATTATACAAGGCACGATTTTCCCTTGAAAAATGTGCATTAGAGAAACCATAATAGGAATTTTAAAGAAAAATTCGTATAGGTTGTCCAGGACAACAGTCCTGATACATGCTGAGACCATCAAATCCATATGAGATCTTTGGGCCAAGTGGGGAGCTAATTGTCAGTTGAAGCATGCAAATAATGGCCCTTTCTTGAATCAATACTTATAGGAAGCTCATGAGGTGACATAAGAAGATTACTTTCATGCGATATTAGACTCAGACCTGAACTGGCCTTAAACATACCCATTAGAACATATGCAGCTGATTTGACTAGCATTACTGAAACTCAGGCATGTTGTTGATTTATGGATTCCCTCCTTATGAATAAGAATTTATTATTCATGTAGTTTGTCTATTAATATTCCATGTGGACAATATATGGTAATGAGGAGATCTGATTGTAGCCTTTACATTTGAATGTCAATTCAGGAGTCCACTGGGATGCTGCGATTCTTGGATTATTGACAGTAACAATGTTACTACTAAGGATAAGACCAACAAAACCAAACATATTCAAATAAAATAGATATAGTTGATAATATGCAGATACAATAATACAAGCAACATGCAATTCCTTCACATTCTGAATAAGAAAGATGATTTTAAGAGTGTCATAATCATTTGCAAATTCCTAAATTTAAACCAAACGGAAATGAAAGAAGATATCAAATATCTCACCAGCAATCAGAGCTCCAAGGGCTGTGCAAAATGTTCCAACCTGGAGTAGTAGTTCCAATCTGCTCACTTCTAGGCGTCTAGAACTGCAACCAAGGTTTTCAATTAGCCTTAAATAACAGACATAAATGCAAACTAAACAGTAAATAGAATCATGGAAAATAAAAGAATTAAAACCAATCATGAGAGAGGTCATACATAAGATTGATTCGATGCACTGGACCAAGTAATCTTCAAATATCAAGAGGACGAATATACTAAATTTTACAATGATTTGGCATTAGAAATACTAAATCTATGAGATTTTAGACACTTATATCAGGTACATCAGGTGCTTATATTATGAATTATTGTAAGTTATAACCACTCAAAACTAATTAGTCAATCCATCGTTAGTGGTAGTTCCCATACTCCATTGGATAGTACTAAAAACAACACTCCAAATTCAAGAAGCTACTTTTTGATCCACTCTGTCTCTAACCTTAAATAACATTAAACCAAAAAAGAATATAGAGGAGCTTCTAAATGCTTTGGATATTTGCTCTAAAAAATATCACACATCATTTTTTTCTCAAATGTATTTCTTTATTTGAACATATTGTATTTTGTCTTTTATGAACATCGTTACTATTCTCCATTGTATATATTTTTCTCTGTAACATACAAACCATAGTTACAAGAATTGGACTTGGCTTGGACTTGGTAGGCAGATTTTTTACTTGACACTTAGAATTGGCTAAAACTCCACAACGACTTAGCAAATTGAATAAACCATGAAATATAGAGATTTTGTTAGCATTTAAACTATGTTACCGGGTTTTCCTATTTTGCCTAGAGAACCTGCTTGGGGAGCGTTTGGGTTTTGGTTCTTGCTGGGGCACGTTTGGGAGTGCTTGGGCACCCCCGGGTTCCCTGTGGGTCTATTCCCAACGGACCCACAGGGAACCCGGGGGTGCCCAAGCGCTCCTTGGGTCTCCCAGACACTTTTATTTTCTAACTTTTGAATGTCAACTTGTAGAGGGGCAAACAAATTTAGTTATTCTGCTGATTAATCAGATTGCCAATAGTCTGGGTTGCTAAGAAGTTTTATATGTTAACCAATCGATGAATTTGATCTAGATCCTCTTGATGATTGATGAATAATTGTAATGATCTTCATTTGAATCATGACTAGAGACATATATGAGTATGACATATGTATTGGAATTTTGAACTATCAATTGGCATTTATCTTTATAGTTTGTCACTAGCATTGATCAATGATTTTAGATTTAATGATGATTGATGAAGTATCACAGTTCATACTATCAAATGTATTTACAGTTCTGTATATTTTTAATTTTTTGCATATATATATATATATATATATATACAGCCATACCCAAACGTACTGAACCCAAGGAAAGAAAAAATTTGCCGTACTGGCATACCCGTATCTCGTACCTGTGCCCGGTCCCGTACTGGAACCGACAACTTAGCATTTAAAGCTTTTATTGTGCACCCTTCAATAAATCAACTTTAAAGACATAATAAACTAATTACATAGAAGCTAGTTTGGTCCCATACAAAAGTATACATCAATCAATGGATTATAAAAGGGGATTTGAGCTAAAGGAAATGAAAATCTTAAATACATAAATATTATCAAGTGCTTTAGGTATACAAAACTTATGAATTACGAAGTCTATGGCATCAAAACAAAATATTAAAAATATAACTATGGCTAAGAGGAGCTTGCATCACTTGATCCAACAAGTCCCAGATAGGCATCTAAGATAGGTTCTCAATGATGATGCAACAATGATATTTGTCTTTGTATAAATGATATCAACATCTAAGGGGTCTGTTGGTGTTTCAATTCGCACCTCTGGTATGTGAATTAGAAACGGACAACTATGCACAGATAAAATGCTCTTCGAATTAGGAGGGGAAGCTCCCTCTTTGTTGATGTTGCTTACATAAAGTGAACCAAAACTAATTTGCCTATTTTTTTGTTCAGCTAAGAGCACAAGGTTATAAAACTCAAGTATCGTAGCTGAGATTTTCTCTTTTAGAAGTTCAACTACGACTAAGCCTACTCTAATGACGTTTCTAACTACTCAAGTAAATGTAGAGCTAGAGAATTAGAAATGAACAAGGAATGATTCTTCAACACAAGTTCTTAAACAAAATTTCTCCCAACACACATCTATTGAAATTTCAATGTAAGCTAATTTGCCTATTTTTTTGTTCAGCTAAGAGCACAAGGTTATAAAACTCAAGTGCCGTAGCTGAGATTTTCTCTTTTAGAAGTTCAACTACGACTAAGCTTACTCTAATGACGTTTCTGACTACTCAAGTAAATGCAGAGCTTGAGAATTAGAAATGAACAAGGAATGATTCTTCAACACAAGTACTTAAACAAACTTTCTCCCAACACACATCTATTGAAATTTCAATGTAAGCTAATTTGCCTATTTTTTTGTTCAGCTAAGAGCACAAGGTTATAAAACTCAAGTGCCGTAGCTGAGATTTTCTCTTTTAGAAGTTCAACTACGACTAAGCCTACTCTAATGACGCTTCTAACTACTCAAGTAAATGCAGAGCTTGAGAATTAGAAATGAACAAGGAATGATTCTTCAACACAAGTACTTAAACAAACTTTCTCCCAACACACATCTATTGAAATTTCAATGTAAGCTGAAATAGAGATCATAGAACCATAACACATAAAACGAAAATCCGAGACATTATATCAGGGGAAAGTAGGCACAAGACTTTATTTCTCAAATCTCAAGAACAAAAGATTACACTTCTGGGACATCTGGATTGTAGCAAAATAGGCGTACAGTTTAGCGATCAACCAAAACACATTGATACAAGTAACACATGGACTGAACAATATCTTGCAGCTAAAGGAGGCATACAAGCTTTCTCTTACACTAAGTGAACATGAAACTGAACAACAACAACTAGCGGGCAAAATAGGCTCAGCAATTTGTTATTACAATAACCATTCTGAACAACACTGAATAACAAATAGAAGGCACTAGTAGTCTCAGCGTTTTGTTATCACGAACATCATTGAAAATAAATGGGCAAGGCTTCCCTTATTTATACACAAGCAGAGGAGTAGAGAACCCTAGAATCTCCTTGCTTTTACAACTAAGACTTGCCAACATGCAAGCTTCATTTCTAAAACTAAAACAAGATAAGCATCTAACAACTTATGAAAGCCTAAAAACAAGGAAAGTGCCAACTATTACATTTTGATTTCCTTCTTCAAAGAATGGACAAGAATAGAAAGAAAGCGAGAAGAAAGCTGAGAAAAAGTTGCTGCTTTAAATCTCAACCACATCTACCAAAAAGCGGGAAACTGCCTCTCTATCAGGTGCATTGATACTATTTATAGCAAAATTCCACTTTTCTAAGATTTATTAGACTTCTGCAATCGAACTTAGAAAATTCTTGACATCTTCAGTTGCTTTAAAAAATCTTGCTAATCTCGGCAACTTTACAACTGGAGTGATGGCCTTTTTATAAATATATCCTCTTACTTTAGCATATCTTTCGTAGCTTTAATATTCCTGATAATTCTTTTGATTTTTCAATGGAAGTGTATTGTACAACACTTCTCAACATCATCCGTTCAGATAATCATGATACAACACTTGTTTGGCTCTGAATTCGATGGGAGAGTACTCCATGCTAAAAATATTGAAGATTGACTGTAAACTTGACTATTCTTGGATGAGCTCAACACAAATACTAAAAATAGCTTGCTGATTATTCTTCTTCCAAAATGACAATTTTTTCAAAACCAATCAAAGATATGGGTTTTGTGAAGAATCTCGTTGCAAAGAAACCCATATCGTCGATTTTGAAAAATGTTGATGGCTGGTCAAAAAAGCAGCAAACCCTAAAATTTTAGGATTTTCCCGAGAAAGCTGAGAGCTGGGTTTTGTCAAGAATCACGTTTGAGAAGGACCCAAATGACTGGATTTTGAAAATACTGAAGGTTTCTTGGACATGTGAGAAAAAAAGAAATTTCTTGAAAACTTGAAAATTTTCCAATGTTGTAGAGAATTGAAAACCAAGCTGACTCAGATTATTGAAATTGGAAAATATTGACCCTTCTTTTGAAAATTGATGCCCTGGAACTTTGAAGCATGAAAAAGCGAGCCTCTATGTGAGCTAATCTGGAAAATATGAAGAAGTATAAAAAAGCAACTCGTTTTGGCTCTCGAATCTTGAAAAGAATAAAATTTTATGTCTCCTCTCTTGCTCTTGAATGTCAACTTGCAAAAAGTGAATAATGAAATCCAAAGCCTTCTTAAATAAGTTTTGAGGATAAATAAAATGCTTTATTCTCCACTTTAAAACTTTCGAAGCCAATCCTGAGCAGATTCGTTGAACTTGGACACTTCTATTGATGTATGATAAAAATTGAAAAATTTACTAAGGCATTCAGCCTTGGGTGTCCTTCTTGGCTTGAAGTGCTTCTCCTCTCCAAACATAGCCACTTTTTCACCATTTTCAAGATTTTGCTTGATTTTGACCTCAGTTTGATCCTCGATTCTGGGTGCTCGGTGAATCCTGTGATCTGACAGAATGATCCATCGCGGAGTTTGACCGAGTCTGAGAAGATTATCTTGGAGGCAACTTCTAATAAAAACTTCATCTGACCCCTCAAAAGGTTGGGCGCGCCTAGCTACTTGGGGTGCCCTGGCTTACTAGTGTTAGACATTTTTGACTTTCTTCAATTTTGCTTGTTTTCTTCAACTTTAGATGATTTTGCAATTCTAGGAGCTAGATTGACCCGATTGACTGGCTGTTAGATTCGTTGGATAGCTTGATGAATTCTGAGGAGGGTCTTCTGGGAATGATATTTCATGAAAGCCAAATCTTGGGGGTCAAAAGCTTGGGCGCCCTTGGTCAATTGAGGCGCCCAAATCCTCCAAAGTTAGTTTATTTTCTAAGTTTTTCAACTTTTCTTGACTTTTGATAGTTTACACAATTTTTACCCCTTGATTAGTTTGCAATATCTGATGATTGATGACTCCAATGGATTTTTCGATGATTGCATTGGAGAGCTCGATCAAAATTGAAGAAGACATGCTGGAGATGACTAAACCTAATTCTAGCTTTTGGATGCTCAAAATCTTGGGTGCACCTGGCTACTTGGGGTGCCCAACATCTCCAAACTTAGCCATTTTTCCTTGATTTTCAACCTTCGAAATTGAAACCTCATGTTGTGTCCTCCACTCGATCTAAATTTGCCGACAACTGACGAGTCTGATGATTAGGATTAGATATCCACTGTGAAGCTGGCAAAATTTTGAAGAGATTGACTGATCTGGAAAACCTTAATTGCTAGATTTGAACCTCCAAAACCCTAGGCGCCCCTGGCTAGTTGGGGTGCCCAAAATCTCCAGACTTAGAATATTTTCTAATGATTTCTTGATTTGCATTCTTTTTCTCTGTTGAGATCTCTCCGTTTGATCTTCAATCCTAGATGACTGATTGATCTGATGATCGCGTGGATGGATTCACTACGAAGCTGAGAAGAT
Organism: Sequoiadendron giganteum; assembly: GCA_007115665.2. Classification (NCBI taxonomy): domain Eukaryota; kingdom Viridiplantae; phylum Streptophyta; class Pinopsida; order Cupressales; family Cupressaceae; genus Sequoiadendron; species Sequoiadendron giganteum. Next base: position 87,746,937 of record CM021106.1, on the reverse strand, counting down.
TTTGGGAAACATTGTTTGGGATGAGAAAACCCTAATTCCATCATTTGATCCTTTGAAAAGCTGGGCGCCTATCTCTTTCTGGGGCGCCCATGACTGGCAGTGTTAGTTTTTATTTTGCAAATTTCAACTTTTCCCTTCATTCCTCACGTCTGTCGTTGCCTTGACTATTGAAGATGAATTTTTTTCTAAGGAACAAACCCCAAGGTGCCTTTACTGGGTAAGGGTGCCTAGATTTTCTAGAGACCCAAAATATGCATTTTAAAAATTCTTCAACCTCCATTCTCCATTCTTCGTTCGTCGATCACCTGTTGCAGCTTCTTGATCTGAGCATTGCCTGAGACTCTGAATCTGACACTTGGCAATTGATTGACCTCCATTGATGACCTTGGAGCTCTTGAAAAAGAATGAAAGACTCATTAGGGCAAAACTGATCTTTTGATGATTCTAACTAGACCAGCTTGATGAGGAAGTATTTTAAGCCAATCAAAATCAGTTTGAACCCAAGAAGCAAAACTTTCTATTTTTAGAAAATTTTGCTAGCATCCATTTTAAAAGAAACCCAAAAAACCCCCCAAAAAATCTATTTTTAGAAAGTTTCTAAAAGTAGAAGTTTTCCTAAAATTTAGGGCTGAAAAACTGAGATCTATGTTTTGTAGAATTGGTCGCTCTAAGTAGACCCAGATCATCAGATTTTGAAAATTTTGAGTTTCTGACCCACATGCAAGACATGCAAATCCCCAATTTTGACCTTTTTTTTGACAATTTTAACAAGACTTTTGACCATTTCTTCGAAATACCTAAGTGTAGCAAATTTTTTAATTTGGGGTACAACAGGGTCTACTCATGCTCTATCCTAATCCTTTGCCATGGCTACTGCCTCTGCATCAAGAAAAAATTAATCAACCCATGAAATATCATCCTCAATGAGAATAAAATCCCTAGCCTCGATGATCAAATTTGATTGTGGATCAGCCTTCACTAATGTAAGGAAAAATAAACAAAAAAAAAGAAGAAAAAGTTAGGATTTGTTCATAAAAAGAGATAAGACAAAAAAAATCATTGTAGAACACGAAAAAAAAGAGGGAAAATAAGTTCTCTTCATTTTTACTTCTTTTATTTCTTGTTCCATGAATCTTAAACAAATGTAGAAGACATGCCAAATGAAAAAATAAAACAAAAGGAAAAAGATTTAAATAGAAAAATACCTATTCAAATTAGCTTCAAATTGATGGTGGGCTCCTCCAAATTAATGACAGACTCTTCCAAATGCACTATAGGCTCCTTTAGATGCACTAAGGGCCATAGTTGGAAAACTCGGACTCAGCAAAAACTCAACAGGCCCAAAAAATTCGACTCATCGAAAACTCGATGACTTAAATTACTTTAGAAACACATTTTTTTTGCAAAATTCATTGACAAGATGTATCCGATGAGTCCATAAATGAGTACAAAAGTGTTTTCTATTAAATTTGTTTCATTTGAATACAAATTGAGTACAAAATCGCATCAACACGTGAAATCTTGATACAATAGTTACCTTGCAATTATTATGAATTTATGATGATTGTATTTGAAGATCATCATCATATTTAATAAATTGCATTTTGCAACATTTGAAATTTTCCTCTATCCTAGTTTAGTGAAAACTTGGGGAGAATTAATGATATTACGATAGTGATAAAGATAATTATCTAAGTTGTTGATTCCAATCTCCACTCTCAAATCCCCTCATTTTAATCGAATTTCTTATATGAGAAGAGATCCCAATAACTAGTGGGGGTCTAAGAGTGGAGATCTCAATGGTGTCGAGGGGTGGTGCCCCTTGTGGGAGTTTGGGGGAAACGCCCCTAGTGGGGTTGAGGGGCAGTGCCCCTCGTTCGGGGTAGTTCCCTTGGCGCATTCGGCAATGCCCCTACCACCAAGCCCAAAAAGGCCTTTGAAACCACAAAACTTCTTGTTGCACACCATTTCACAATTTTATCACTTAAGGGAGAAATTAGGTATTTGACACATTTTTAGGAAGAATATTTTCTCTACAAGTGCTATGTGAGGAAGTGGAAGGGGCGTTCATGCATTTTTACGGAAAATGTAATGTCCCTTACCCGAACTTGCCCTAAAATCCGTTTGTTTGCCCTAAAATTTGCTTGTTGATTAGGTTTAGGGTTTCTTCCTTCCAAATGAATGTCCTTTTAATACAATAACCCTAGATTGGAATCTGTATTCATCACATTAACAACATATCTGTTAGCATTAATATATAAATATCCAAAATCAGACATAATCATAAATATTGATTGATAAACATAAGAGGAGTCACTTAGCCCATCAGGATAGGAGAATCCCTAAGGGCCAATGGTCTACCACCTCCTATTGCCCAACCCTTGTCTAGGGCCAATGGGGCAGAATGTCTAGGTGGAACCCCCATCCCTCCATGACCCAACCTTTGCACCGGGCCAATGGGGCAGATTGCCCAACCCTTGCTTCAGGCCAACGGTGTAATGTCCCCTTCTCAAACCTGATCGTGCATATGACCGTTGGCCTTTTTTTCTGGAAACCCGAAGGCTAGTCGGAAGGTTAAATTAGGGTTTCCTATTTTTGAGGAGGTCTTGGCTCAGAGATGGTGGATTCAATGACGGATTCCTTTTGGGTTTTCAGAGGGCTTCGCAGCAGTATGTTCATCTCGGCATTCAGAGCACTTTTTGGAATTTACTATTTTTAGTAAATTCTATTTTTGGCAGCTTTCCAGTTGAGTTCAGCTCGGTTGACTTCCTGCTTCAGTTTGGTCAGATGTTGGCTCAGTATTGGCTTCAGGGCACCTCCGGAGGGATAAGCTAAGTCATCTAATTAAGAAGTCACGTTTAAATATTATATTTTAATGTTGACCATGGGCCTAGATTAATGACTTAAAGATGTTTTAAAAAGGGGGTCTTTGAGGGTGGCGCCCTCATTAAAAGATTATTTTAAATAACTGCAAAGTCAAAGCAAGGTTATGAAGGGCGAATTTATCAAGCATGATGTTTATTTAAAATATCAAATCAAAGCCATAAAGGAGAAGTACGCCCTCTTGAGGAGATGAGAGGTTTTGACCTAAAAGCTGATTTTAGGGTTTTGCGAAGTCAAACGAAAATTATAAAGAGGAGTCTTGTGCATCATTTTGGGATCTGATGTTTGGAATATTGTTATGCTGCCGAAATGGTGCTGGATTGCTTCGAAGAATGAATGCCTCCTAGCCTTGGCTCAACTTCTTGCTTGAAAGACAGCAACTAGTGGAGAGTTAGATTGTAGTTGAGTGAGATTTGTAGTGAGATTTTGCATTGTAGAAGTTGTTTTGCATTTGTAGTTCGGTTTCTTGCATTTTAATCAAAATCTGGAGTTGCTGATTTTTGTATTGCAGATTGAAGTTTATACTCATAAGTCTTTGGGCGAATTTATTTTGGTTCTGGGTAGTTTACCCATGCATTTGCTAGCCTTGGGCGCCCCTCTATGCCAAGTTGCAGATTTTTTAGAGGTGTCTTGGATTTTATCTTGTTGGTAGAACATTTCTTGAGCCTGTACCATTCTGTTTTGCCTGGCAAGTGTTTAGAAAAAAAAATACTTCAATTTTTCAGTTGTTTCTTTGTCTAGTCTTCATCGTCATCAACCTAGCTTTCGTTTGCATCAAGTCTCATGCCATTCTGGCAAGTATTGAGTGAGTTGTGAGCATTTTAGTGGATTCTAGGGTTGCTGGTTATGCATATTAAGTTGCTGTTCTGTCATATCAGCTTGCGTAAAGTCTATCTTTTGAGTTGGGTTTGGGTTGAAAGTCTTTGTGATCATTGAGGAGACATTATACTATATTGCAGCATGGTTAGACTTTCTTATTCGATGTATTTGACAGGCAAATCTCTAATTATTGTAAGCTGAACAGTAGTACTGTCAGCATTTCTCTTAATCTTACTTTACATTCTGAAGCTGCATTGTATTTCTGTATATCTCCGCCATATGGTCGCCTCATTTCCACTCTGGAATTGGGTAGCACATACTTGGTGTTGAGTTTACTTTCAGCATAGTTAGCATCTCCGTCATATGGTAGCTCCCATTCCATCTTGGTTTGGAAAGCACATTCTTGACGTTGAGTTCCTTTCTGTATTTAGAGAAGAAGATCCTCTGACCATATGCTCGCCATCATCGGCGCCATCCTTGGTTAGAGTTGCTTTTTGCATAAGCAGTTTAATTCAGATCCTCTGACCAATGCTCACACCTTGCCCACATCGGGATCCTGGTGTACATTCTGGTTAGAGTTGCTTTCTGCACGTTTTGGTTTATCTTCTAACCTTAACGGGTGCATTGTTTGAAATCTGTTAATTGAAAAATCAAAAAAAAAAATTGGTTTGGAATATTTCAGTGGTATCAGAGCCAAGATCTTGCCATCCTGTGAACAATCCGTCTATGAGTGACAGAGAAAAGAGGTACTTTGCAAGAGAAGACAAGAAGGTTGGAAAACAGTTCCAGCTTTATCAACCTCCAGAAGGTCAGACAGCTTCAGGAACCTTGAGGGCTCATTTGGAGTCTTCTCAGGAAACAGACATGGCAGAAGGTGAGAGGTCAGTTGGGGGTAACGAGAGGATTACCAACAACAGAGATGACAGTGGAAAAGGGAGAGATGGGAGAGAAAGATCCATGAGTCCAGGAAAGAGATTTGAAAGAAAGATGGATGCCTTGATGGACATGGTATCTCTCATGATGGGGAAAGTGGGCCAGAACACCACTCCACAGAACAACTCAGGGCAGAGAGGGGAGCATAGTGCTTCCAACCAGCATGATGAGCATGCAGCTCGGACAGTGTCAAACAACACTTACATTTCCTCCAGGCCATTCAAACCCACCTTTTTGGCACCTATAAACAATCAGCCAGATCCTGAAGAGAATGCTTCATTCGTGGAGCAGTTGAGACTGGGTCGTGCAGAGTATGATTCTCTACCTGCCGACATCAGGATGGATATGTCCTATAACGATTTCATGGATCATAAAAGGAAAAACAAAGGACAAGGGAGACACTATGATCAAAGAAGACCATCAAACCAAGGAGACTTGTACCAAGCTGTCAACAAGGTGACACTTCCACACTTTGACGGGAGTGATTCCAGTTCAGCCCGAGCTTGGATTCAGAAGCTGGATAACTATCTAGCTCTCAGACCTATGGCAGAAGAAGAAGCGATCAAGTTCGCTACGCTACACCTTGATGGGGTGGCGCACGAGTGGTGGTACCATGGCTTAATTACTCTGGGTCATCGGTCTATCACAACTTATGAGGAGTTCACTACCAGGCTCATTGAGAGGTTCGAGAAGAAGGATCCAGAAGTGCATTTTAGGGAGTTGGCACAGTTGAGATAGTATGGCACTGTTGAAGCCTACATAGCTGAGTTTCAAAGACTTTCAGTTATGGTCACTGGAATTACAGAAAGAAGATTAGTGATCCTATTCACTGAAGGATTGATGGAGCCACTCAAGGGTTGGATCAAAGCTTTTGATCCACCGTCCTTACAAGAAGCAATGAAAAAAGCTAGACACATGGAATGGGCTGCTCCCAAAGCAAAGTTTCCTTCCAAACCAGCCTTTCACAAAGGGGATAGAGGGAAAAAGTTTCATCAAAAGCCTCACCATAAGGAGTTTAAACCACAGAAACCCCATGGCTCAAGATTGGATCCAGAGACTATCAATGAACTCCGAAGGAAGGGGTTATGTTTCCGTTGTAGGGAAAAATGGTCCCAAGATCATGTGTGCCCAAAGGGTGCTAAAATTCATCAAATTGAGTTCTATACAGCTGATGAAAGCAATTCTGATTTTTCTGATCAGCAAGCTGATTTTGAGGACAGCGATGAAGAAAATACTCCAGAAGAGTCTGAAGGTGAAAAAGAAAGTGGTGGTACATTGGCTCAACTTTCGAGCTTCCAAAAGAATGAGTCCTTTAAAGTTTGTGGGATGATCAAAGGGCAACGTATTGTTGCTTTAATTGACACTGGAGCAACACATAACTTCATAGATGAAGTTGTGGTGGCAAAGAAAGGATTGCAAACAGAAGACTTTGAAGGGTTCAAAGTTATGGTTGCGGATGGGTTTCACATCTCATGCACCAAGAGGATTCCGAACATGTCAATGCAATTGGGCAATTACGAAGTCAAGGATGACTTCTACGTGGTCAATATTGGAGATACGGATGCTGTCCTTGGCATTCAATGGCTGCGATCTCTTGGAGAGATCTCTCTAAATCTGCAAACTATGGAGTTGAAATTTCAATCCGATGGAAAGAAGGTGGTGTTGAGAGGGATGTCAAATGGTGGCCCTCGGATTGTGTCATTCAAGAGGATGGCGAAGTTGATACGTCATGATCAAGTGGAGTGGGCTGCGGAGTGCATGATTCTTCCAGCTAGTCCCGCTGAAACGAAAATAGAGCATCCTCCAGATATTCAGTCTTTACTCACCAAGAAGAGTAAAGTGTTTGCTGATTTACCCCCGGGACCTCCTCCTGATCGAGGTTCAGAACACATCATAGAGCTCAAAGAAGGAGCTAAACCGGTGATCACAACTCCATATCGGTATCCGAAGAGACAAAAGGATGAGATCGAGAAGAATATTCGGGAACTTTTGGAGATGGGTTTCATACGCCCAAGCAAGAGCCCTTTTGCATCTGCAGTGGTTCTTGTGAAAAAGAAGGATGGTACCATGCGCATGTGCGTGGACTATCGTGCTTTGAACCAAAGCACCATCAAAAATAGATACCCCATTCCCAGGATAGATGAGCTCATTGATGAGCTACATGGGGCTAAGTTCTTTTCGAAGATTGATCTGAGGTCGGGTTACCATCAGATACGAATGAGGGGATCAGATGTGGAAAAGACAGCTTTCAGATGTCACTATGGACATTTTGAATTCTTAGTCATGCCATTTGGGTTGACTAACGCTTCGGCCACCTTTCAGTCTTGCATGAACCGTGTCTTTCAGAATCAGTTACGAAGGTTTGTGCTGATATTTTTCGATGATATTCTGATCTACAGCAAGACTTGGGAGGATCACCTCAAGCATTTGGAGGATGTGCTTAGTATCATGGAATCTGAGAGCTTATTTGCCAAAGCTTCCAAATGTGAATTTGGAATGGTGGAGTTACTGTACCTTGGCCACATAATCAGTGCTGAGGGAGTAAAGGTGGATCCGGAAAAAATCAAAGCAGTAGTTGATTGGCCACCTCCTGAGAGCTTGACCCAGTTGAAAGGTTTTCTGGGTCTTTGTGGATTTTATCGGAGATTCGTAAAGGGGTATTCACAGAATGCTGCTCCCCTTACTGATCTCACCAAAAAGGGAGCCTTTGTTTGGTCAGAAAAGGCTCAAATTGTGTTTGATAAATTCAAGAAGATCATGAGTTCGTGTCCAGTCTTGGCTATCCCGGATTTCTCCAAGCCATTCGAGCTGCAATGTGATGCTTCAGGTGAAGGAGTGGGGGCTGTCCTGATGCAAGACAAACACCCTATCGTGTTTGAAAGTAGAAAGTTACGGGGTGTGGAGAGGACATACTCAATCTATGATAAAGAAATGCTTGCTATTATGCATGCATTAGCCAAGTTCAGGCAGTACTTGGTGGGGAACAAATTCGTAGTTAAGACTGACCACAATAGCCTCAAGCATTTTATGCACCAGAAGGATTTAAATGAGAGGCAACAGAAATGGGTGAGTAAGCTTCAAGCTTACGACTTTGACATTGAATATGTCAAAGGAAAAAATAATGTCGTGGCCGATGCTCTCTCCAGAAGGCCTCATCTTAGCTCATTGTGTGAGCTTACTGCAGATTGGAGGGACATGTTGCTTGCTGATTATGCCAAAAATCAGTTTGCAACCAGCATTCTGGAAGGTACTTTCCATGATGAAAAGTACCAGGTGGTTGAGGGATTGATTCAGTATAAGGGAAGAATCTTTCTGGTGGCTGATTCTAAGCTCAAGAAGAAGATTCTTTTGAATTTTCATGACATTCCAGTTGCTGGTCACCAAGGTTTTTTCAAGACCTATAGGCAGATCCGAGAAAGGTTTTCTTGGAAAGGTTTGAAGAGAGAGGTTCAACGCTACATTCAGGAATGTCCTGTTTGTCAAGCAAATAAAAATGAGCATACATTGCCAGCCGGTTTGCTGCAACCACTTCCAATTCCCAATCAAAAATGGGAAAGCATTTCAATGGATTTCATCACTGGGTTGCCCAAGGCCCAAGGGAAGGATTGCATCTACGTGGTAGTTGACAGATTAACCAAGTTTGCTCATTTCTTTGCCATTACCAACACTTTTTCTGCAACCCAAGTTGCAGATTTGTTTTTTCGAGAAGTGTTTAGGCTTCATGGGTTGCCAAAGAATATTATAAGTGATAGGGACAGCAAGTTCCTAAGTACCTTTTGGCAAGAAGTTTTCAGAATGAGTGGTACTGTGCTCACTCCAAGCACGAGTTATCACCCCCAAACTGATGGGCAGACAGAAGTGGTGAACAAGTGGTTGGAAGGCTACTTGAGAAATTATGTGTCAGAACAGCAAAAAGCTTGGGTTAAGTGGCTGCATATAGGTGAGTACTGCTACAACTCTACCTTTCATATGTCAATCAAGATGTCGCCTTTCTTGGCACTTTACGGATATGAAGCACCCAGTTTTGCAGACTTGGTGTTTGGTGACAGCAAAGCACCTTTAGCCAAGGATTTGTTGCAGCATAGTCAAGACATAATGAGATCCTTGAAGGATAATTTGCAGATTGCACAAAATCAGCAGAAGTTGTATGCTGATCAGAGGCGTGTTGAGCGTTCGTTTGAGGTTGGGGATATGGTCTATCTTCGTTTACAACCTTATAGACAGTCTACTCTCAAGAAGAGTGGAGCTGAGAAGCTCAAACCTCGCTTCTATGGGCCATTTAGGGTCATCAGAAAGGTTGGGGCAGTAGCTTATGAATTAGAGCTACCTTCAGATAGCAGAGTGCATAACGTCTTCCACGTGTCCCGCCTCAAGAAGGCACTTGGACAAAATGTGGTTGCTTCTTCACAGTTGCTACCGTTGGATGAAGAAGGACAGTTGGTTCTAGTTCCCGAGGAGATACTTGATGTCAGAGAACGTTCCTTGAGGAATAGAACTATCAGAGAATGTTTGGTAAAGTGGAAGAACCTGCCTATGGAGGATGCCACTTGGGAAAGTGATGAGATATTGCAGCATCCTAGTTTGTGATTGCTTGAGGACAAGCAATCTTGGGGAGGGCGGACTGTAATGTCTCCTTCTCAAACCTGATCGTGCATATGACCGTTGGCCTTTTTTCTGGAAACCCGAAGGCTAGTCGGAAGGTTAAATTAGGGTTTCCTATTTTTGAGGAGGTCTTGGCTCAGAGATGGTGGATTCAATGACGGATTCCTTCTGGGTTTTCAGAGGGCTTTGCAGTAGTATGTTCATCTCGGCATTCAGAGCACTTTTTGGAATTTACTATTTTTAGTAAATTCTATTTTTGGCAGCTTTCTAGTTGAGTTCAGCTCGGTTGACTTCCTGCTTCAGTTTGGTCAGATGTTGGCTCAATATTGGCTTCAGGGCACCTCTGGAGGGATAAGCTAAGTCATCTAATTAAAAAGTCACGTTTAAATATTATATTTTAATGTTGACCATGGGCCTAGATTAATGACTTAAAGATGTTTTAAAAAGG